>JAODTR010000003.1:52352-70317 GCA_025399935.1 Amblyopsis rosae | reverse complement strand
AATATAAATGAATACAGTTAAAACAGCGTGCCCTCCATATAAACATGTATAATATAAATGAATACAGTTAAAACAGCATACTCACCATTTAAACATGTATAATATAAATGAATACAGTTAAAACAGCGTGCCCTCCATATAAACATGTATAATATAAATGAATACAGTTAAAACAGCGTGCCCACCTCAGTGGAGCGCAGCTTGTCGATGACTGCCTTCAGGGCCTTGCACTCGTCCTCCAGGCTCTGGGCATCCCTGCGCAGGGTGTCACTCTCAGAGATGTGGCGCGCCTCCATGTCCATGATCTCTGCTGCGTGGAGCTCCTGCATCTGGACTATCTTCTCCTGGAACTCCCCAATCACCTCCTCCACCTCCTCCTCGGCTACAGCACACACAGCAGGAAAGGATTTGAGTGGCTATGCGCATTACAAATTATTCAACTATTTCTTTGTTTTGTTTTTTTGATTGAAGTGTTGAAATCCTCTCTCCACCCTGCCTATCAAACAGTGTTGTGTAGGACAATACATTTTATCTTTATTCTTGTGTGTCTGTTTTTAACGTTGTTGTGAGCAGTAAGAACATTGTCTAGCACTACAGTACGTCATGACAGACAATACTCTTTGACCCTTGAACCCCCGGGCCTACACCACTGTAGAGGAGCACTTACCTAGAGCGCGGTCAGGAGGCCCAGGGGCTTCAGTTTGGGTAGAGGAGTCAGTCAGAGCTACACGGTGCGGCTGAGGGTCTCTGGCCGGTGGAGGGCTGCGAGCGGACTGGCCACTGGCTGCAGAGCCCTTCCTGGAGACAGGAGGCCTGTCTTTGGCGTTCCCTCCCTTCCCAGACGGAGTTTTCCCTGCTTTCCTTTTGGGCTGGGTCGTGGAGGACGAGGAGGAGGAGGAGGAGGGCGGCGGATGAGGGGACGGAGACGGAGATGGAGACTGAGAAGGAGGCGAGAAGGAGGAGGAGGGGGAAGGGGAGGGGCAGTCCGCCTCCTTCACCAGGGCTGCCTGGACCCTGTGGAGCTCCTCCGTCAGCTGGGCGATGGAGAGGTGGCGGGCCTGCAGCTGCTCCTGCAGCTTCTCGGTGCGCTCCCTGTGGCTGCTCAGCTCCTCCTTGGTGGCGGACGCCTCCTGGCGGACCTCCTGGAGCTCCTGGAGGAGCCGGGCCGTGCTGGCTCCTCCTTCCCCCTCTGCAGTCACCTTGGGGGAGGAGAAGAGGGGGAGAGTCAGCGACGGGCACGGAGAGATCCTCATCTGGGAATACGCTCGTTTGATTGGCAATGCTGTCTACTTACTCTGACGAGTTCCCCTTTGAGATGCGCAATGGTCATCTCCCGCTCCTTAAAAAAGAAAAATGGGAATAATAATTGTATAAGCATGTGTAAATATGCATAACACTCTATTATACTGCACTATATAGTAGTAAAACAAGAAGGGGAATGTTTTATATAATCTTGAAGCCCAGGCTATCTGTGGAGACACACACTGTGACCACTGTTGGTCCAATCGTCCGTACCTGGAGGAGGCCCTGTAGCTTGTCATAGCTCTCTCTGAAGCTGCTCAGCTCCTGCTTGGTTGCCACAGCATCACTGTGGACCTCCAGAAGTTCCTGCTGAAGCGCAGATAGCTTGGCCTCGTCACAGATACTGGAAGGCATCTGAAGTGAGGAGGTTTAGAACGTTACCATCCTAGAAGGCTTGGGTCCAAGTCATTGAGGGCTAATTAGGGAAGAAATCAAATAGACTATGGGTATTTACCTTTTCAAGTTGATCTCTGAGAGCATCTACTGCACCTTCCTTTACCTAATATTAAAAACAAAGGGTTACTACATGAAATAGCATAACATTGCAGTGGCTGGAACATTAAAACAGCCTCGACACCTTCAGCTCCTTTCGTAGTCTACTGCAGCTCTCCTCGTAGCTGTGGAGCTGCTCTTTGGCGGCTGAGGCCTCATCTCTGGCCTCCTGCAGCTCCTGAAGGAGCTCAGACACAGTCACGTGGCCGTGGTCTGAGGAGGGCTGCTTAAAATGGCACAGAGGCAAAATGATCAAGCCTGTACCTGGTAACACAACTGCACACACAGTGATTCCCATGATTCTCATGCTTTATAAAGGTATAAGGTGTCGCAGCTACAGTACACCTCTTGTCCTTGAGAATTTGGACACATTTAAAGTATTTGTTAGTGTTCATAGTGATACTATCAAGTCATGACACATTGTAATGTAATACAGTTAACCTAAGTCTGGTTGGCTAAATTCTGTCTGCTCTGTTGTTATTGCTATCACTAGTCATACTGTATTAACATTTGTATTTTAAGGTAGCTAGGTAACTACAAGACCCAGTTAACAAGAACCGTCCCTGTAGCTTAAGCTACCCAGATGCCACTAATGTTATTTTCCCCAAAACAAACCAAATTGGCAACCACCTAAGGTAGGCTATATGCTTGTTTTTTAGTTTCTAAAACACAACATTGTTACTTTGTTTCCATGTGAAATGCAGGCTGTAAAGCCCTTTGAGACTGCAATGTGATTAAGGGCTATATAAATACAATTGACTTTACTCAACTATACACCATGCGCTCTTACAGTACCTCCAGTGGAAGCAGTGGTTTCAGCTGTGCACTAGTCTTCGTCTTCATCTGGCCGAGCAGATCCATGAGAACAGCCAGTCGCCTTTCGTATTCCAGCACCTCCTCCTCCGAGCTGGACAGCAGCTGCTTCTGGAGCTCCTGGTCCTTCTGCATGCCGCTGAGTCCCACCTCCAGCTCACGGAGTTTCTCCGTCAAATGGACCACCTTACCGGTGGGGCCTTGCCTGGCTTGACCCATCCCTCTGAAATCCATCCGTGGAATGCCCAAGTCACCAAAGTCATACACGTGCGTCCCGGGGTCCTGGTTTCTGGGCTCCTGGTGGCGTTCTTTAGCTCTGCGGTCCTCCGACTCCTGGTACTCTGACTGGAGGGCTTCCACCTGGGCCTGGCTGCCCAGGGCCGCAGCCACCGTATCCCGCAGTTTATCCTCCAGGCTGGAGACCTTCACTTGGAGGGAGTCCGCGTCACGTTGGGCTCGCTCCACAAGGAGGCGACAGTGAGCCAGCTCGCCGTCCTTCTCGCCCACCAAGTCCTCCAGCTCCCGGACGCGACGCCCCAGCTCCGCCAACCTGCACGTGGTGCTCTGCTCCAGCGCCTGCACCTGGGCCTGCATGACGACGTAGCCGGCCGTCTTCTCCCGCAGAGCCTCCGCGAGCTCCGCCCCCTCCAGCTCCGCCTCCGCGCTCTCCAGCCGCTCCGTCTCGGCCAACGCGATGGCGTTCTCCTTCAGCAGCCGGTACGTCTCCAGCAGCTTGCCGTGCTCCGCCCTGAGCCCGTCCAGCTCCCTGGCAGTCAGGTCCATTCGCTGCTTTACCTCCACGTACTCCTCCTCGGTCGGCCCCGACGCCCGGCTCTCTGGCAGGGCCTTGGCCTCCTCGTCGTCGTCCTCCACGGACGGCTTCTGCTCGATGCTGGCCAGCTCCTGCTGCAGCTTGTCGATGACGGCGTTCAGCTGCTCTAGCTCCTCCTCGCTGTTCTTCTTGAGGCGCTGCTGCTCGCTGCGCATGCACTCCACCTGGGACTCCAGCTCCCGTATCACTTCGTCATGCTCGTCCATTTCCTAAGGAGCAGGAAGTTCGCTGTGTCAGCAGAAGGCCACGTTTCGCTGGGCAATCCCATGCGCTTGGACAAACCCAAGAGACCCAATTGTTTTATGCTATGCTTTCTTTTGACTTTTGATTTAGATTTTTTAAGGGGGCAAATAGACCTTTATCACAGTGGAAACTGCAAATATCAAATACCATCTATCAATAACAATTGATCAATATCTGTCATGTAGATATTAATTGATAAATGCAGTACCAATAAGGGGTGTACTTTCTCCCTGTCATGTAGATATTTAATGTTGAATCCCGGCCCACACAGGTGAGTTAATGTGGCTGTGTGCACACGCTGCTTCTTTTTCAACTTTTCCATTGCATGTCAAACCGACCAAATAAACTCAGATGATGTGTGAATTTTTGTTTGTTCATAGACTAGACGGGAAGAAAGTTTCACCTTTTTTTAAGCACGTCTAGTTACTGTGAAAAAGGTCTATTAAAATGACAAATGTGGAATTTTACTCTGCAAATTGCACAATGTATAAGGTCTCACTGGTTTATCAAGTCACCCACAAAAGCACGACATCACAAAAAGCAAATATGCCTTACCGAGCACACAATGGTTAGGGAAGCCACAGAACACGGCACACAATCCACTACCACGGAGGTATGCGTATGCATAAACAGACTGGGTCCATCTCGTATGCGCATATTGCGTTACCTTGTTATCAGAGGCAGCTTCCATGTGTTGAAGCTTAGTGATCTGTTCAATAAGAAGTTCTATTTCCCTGTCCTTCGCCTCCAAAACCTTCAAAAGTCAGAGATTATAATGTGATGGCTATCTGCAAACAGTTCACTTGTAATGAGCAGTCTCAGAATCCTAGTCATTATGTCCAGGCATAAAAAAAGAAAGAAAATTTGTCAGCAGTTTATTCAGATGGTTTAACAATTTAAAAAAGGTAATTCCTACAACACAGACGAAGGGGGAAAACCTTAAATTAACTAACCAATATTAAATTCCATGTAGAAAAACACTACTTTAAATTTTGTTAAAACAACCAAGTAAGGCAACAAATGCAACTGATTTTCTCTGCTGCAGATGTGCAGCCTATAGTTTCAACATACAGTAAATATACATGCTCCCTTCATTTATTACCAGCGTATATTAACATGTTTGGATTCCAAATCAAAGTGGTTCATATATGAACGTGGCATCCGTGGGAGTTAGTCTGGGGGAGCATTAGCTAGACACTCCTCAAAAGTGCAAGGTGTTTTAATGGCGTGATTCGTGTGAACCTATGCCAGTTGTAGGGGGAGGGGTAGAAAGACTTGATAGACACAAACGTGTTTTTGTAACACTGGTCGCAGCCATAAAAGGTATTCCAGACACAACGAGTATACACTTATATTAATCCCCTAATGTTACAGTGCACTAGCAAGCGGGAGATTATCTACTACCGCACACACATACACAGTAGGGCACGGATAGGGGCGCTGCCCTGCATGCTTTAGACGTCGCCCTGCTCCAACACAGCTGATTCAAATGAACGAGTCGTTATCAGGCTTCTAACGAGCCATTCATTTGAATCAGGGGTGTTGGAAGAGGGAGACATCTAAAAACAGGCAGGGCAGCGGCATTCCAGGACCGGGATTGATTAGCCCTGCAGTAGAGTTCACGGCTACTCAGCTACATTATGTTAGATGCGTTCTATGTACCATCATGTCATAATACAGCAGCAGCCCCACCATAAGGACCCAGAACAGTCAGCTCTCCACATCCCCATTATAGACCCCCAGGGAGGGGGTCTCTACAGCCGTGCCTACCTGCAGCATGCTGTCCCTGGTCTCCAGGTACTGCTGCTGGCTGCTGAGCTCCTTCCTCTGGATCTCCAGCTGCATGTGCAGCTGCTGCACCTCCTCGCTCTTGTTGCCCAGCTCCTCTCTGAACTGCTCCAGCTGCTCCTCCAGGTGGCTGATCTGGTAGGAGATGGGGCACAGCGCGTGTTGAGACGTCAGGGCGTCACGTCACACTGACTACACCAGGGGGCTCCCCCGCTCTGTGCTTATAGTCCCCCTAACCCTACGAAGAGCTCTAATCAGCAATGGTTCCAAACTCTGGACTGGACCAAGCAGTTGTACGGTACGAATCTCAGCAGCATCATCATCAGAGTCAACTGTATTTAAGAAGTATTTTCCTCCTCAGTTCATGAAACTCTGTGGGGAAGTGTTAAAATCACAGTCGAAACACCAAGGTGTGAGATATGTTTTGGGATGAAATTTGAGTAATAATATTATTATAATTATGATTATAAATAAAATGTTTAGTATCATTTTTGGTATGCTGTATTTACATGTTATCAACACTATTCATTGTGTGGGTGAACAACATTTTAAGTGCAAGCTGGATGCACACATTTGTTTTGAACGTTTACTCGCGGATAAGAGGGTGTTGTTGATGAACGCAGCAGCACACTACGGTACCTCCTTCTCTTTCCTGTCCAGGGCTTCTCTCTCGGTCTGTAGCTGAGCTTCCAGTGTGGCGTGTTTAGCTTCGCTGATGGACGCATGGTGCTTCTTTTCTTCCAACTGTAACATCACAACAGCAAAACAAGGCCATATATGCTTAATTTTTTTAACATTCATATAGCAGCAAATAGCGACAAGAACAGCAGTCCTGAGCAGAGAAAGCCTCTGCTCCTGTGATCTTCTCTGCTCTTCGTTTTCACAGCTTGTCTGGCTGCGCATGTGTGTGTTAGTGCATGTGTGTGTGAAGCACTTGTTTTGGTCTGAGATGCTTGTGCTGAAACATCTAGTAGCAGACAATATCATCTATAGATGATATTCAAACAGCTGTAGGACAAACACAGCCAACATAACAGGTTTTTGTTTGCAAATAAATTATGCACGTACAAAAAGGAACACTACTCAATTTGCATTACAGTTTCCCAGATGCGTTGTGTTTCAAACCTCTCCAATAAGCTGGGGCATCTCCACACAGACTATGATGAAGCTTAGCGATCCACCATGCCTTAATGCAATGCAGCGCTTTAATTAAATGAAGCGGCAAGAGCTTCCACCCCGCTCTTTTCATCACTTCAGCAGCAAGCAAGCACATCCAGCGCATACACCTAGCTCAGCTAGCTCCAGCTTCTAACACACCTAGCTCAGATAGCACCAGCTGCTAGCACACCTAGCTCAGCTCCAACTGCTAGCACACCTAGCTCAGCTAGCGCCAGCTTCTAGTACACCTAGATCAGCGCCAGCTTCTAGTACACCTAGATCAGCTCCAGCTTCTAGTACACCTAGATCAGCTCCAGCTGCTAGTGCACCTAGATCAGCTCCAGCTGCTAGTACATCTAGCTCAGCTAGTATCAGCTGCTAGCACACCTTGCTCAACTAGCTCCAGCTACTAGCACACCTAGCTCTGCAAGCATCAGTTGCTAGCACACCTTGCTCAGCTAGCATCAGCTGCTATCACATATAGCTAAGCTAGAACCAGCTACAGCTACACCGTGCTCAACTCCAACTGCTAGCACACTTAGCTCAGCTAGCTCCAGCTGCTAGTACACCTAGATCAGCTCCAGCTGCTAGTACACCTAGCTCAGCTCCAGCTCTAGTAAACCTAGCTCAGCATCAGCAGCAATTGCAAAACCGGTGGGGGCGCGAGAACAGTCCCCCCCTCCGCACACTGTCACTCTGCATTGCAACCCCCCCCCCCCCCTCTCATTCATCTTCTTAGCTGACACCTCTCACACGTTCCCTCACACACACACAATTGTATGCCACGCTCTGCAGCTATTGTTCTCCCGCGCCGTTCCCCCCCCCCCCCCCGCCCCCTTCTCTCTCCTCTCTGAAGCACCCCCCAACCGATCTCTCCTCTGTTGTCCTCCTGCGACCCACCTCATCCAGGGTCTCCGTGCTGGCCAGCAGGGCGTGCTCCAGCTCGCGGACGCGGCTCTCCAGCTTGTCGATCTCCTGGTCGCGCTCCGCCAGCTCCCGCTGCTGCTGCTCCGAGGCCAGCCGCAGCTCGCTGCACCAGTCTGCCTTCTCCTTCAGCTGGGAGGTCAGCTGCTCCACCTGGCACACGGGAGCAGGGGGAGGAGGAGGAGGAAGAGGAGATTAGTCACAGCGCTACCCCGGGCAACCGGCCGCCTCTCTCTACGGCAACATAGCCGCTGATGGAAATGTGTGCGGAGGAGGTCAGCTGATCCATCTGAGGAGAGCGGGAGGGAGGCTGGGATTTAAGAGGAGGGAGGGAGGTAACTGACAGAGACAGAGGTGGGAGATACGTCATTCAGGGAGGATGGGAAGGAGTTTGTTGTTTATCCATTTTTGAACATTTCTGTCCACATTAAGAAATATATATTTATGTGTAAATGTTTTAGGCTTTAATTACAATTATTTGTATTTGTACTGAGCATCTTAGAGTTGATATAGATTTTTTTTCCCATTAAAAACTGGAGCACAGCATATTCAATGTTACACTTTCTCTCTCACTATCTGAAAATTCAAAGTAAAGCTGTGTATTCCCTGAACAGTACAGGTATATATATTTCCAGTATAGAAATATTGAAAATAGGAAATATTTTAACAGAAGAAACCATGGTTCTCTCCAGTAATCTTTGTCCCTTAAATTACTAGCAATTATTTGACTAGTTGAAAACTTCTTATAACTTTTTATAAATGTGCTCTATATGTAAATAAAGTATATTATATGTAGATGTATTATTATTACCTGAGTAAATGCAACTAATAATAACAAATAATAGTTAATGACATTTGATTTGGGTGTTCAAATGACCAAGCATTGACAGTACAACTGAGTAACTGTCCATTATTTAGTTGTAGTTTCCCCTGCTATGACACATCTATGGAAAAGCCCCATTAACATTGAAATAAAGTAATTAAAGTCAAACACAGTGACTCAGTGTACTTTGAGTTACAATTTCATCTTGGGCGAAACATTTTTTTTATATTTGTTCATTCTTGTTTGGCTTTGTACAGTGTCAAAGATAATTGAGGAAGAGCATGTGGGAAATTATATATATATATATATAAATATTATAGGAACTGGATAAAGGTCTTAAGGTAATACTCTAGTCTCTACAGGGAGTCCAGGCAAGACAACACACTATTTGGGGGTTCTACTGCGCACGCACAAGCAGTACCTTATAGGTTACTCCGTCTACCTGCAAAAGCCACAGCAGAAAGAGAGGAGTAACATAATGGATTTGAGGATTGAGTGAGTGGTGGTTGAAAAGAGAAGGGGAGAGAGAAGAAAAGGGGAAGAAAGATCGCAAGAGAGGATGATTATTGATATGGTCCTCTTTCATCGTCACGGGGAGGAGAAATATGGGATGAAAATGCAATGGCTCAAAATGTGGTGCTACTGGACCCAGCACTTTTCCAAAGAGAAGAAAACATCTGATATTAGACCAAGAGGGGGGGGGTAGCTAGCACCACCAGCTAACAGTGAGAGGAGATATTCAAATGAATTAAACAATCACTGGGCACAATCTCCAGCTCACCATCAAGTTTCAGTTAATGTGTTAACATTTAACACATAGTATGTGTTAAACTGTATCACATAACTGAAAATACCATAATCTAACAAAATAGTTCTACTGTGCTGTATTAGGTTCCAGTAATAGGCCATTTAGGAACTGGTGACAGAAGCCCCTGATAGAGGAAATTATGTTTGCTTTGTAAGACACATTCGTACTGAAGCCTAGCAACAAAGTGTGAGAAAATGTATTTTGTGGTGCAGCATGCAAGTGTAGAATGTCAATCATTAAACAACTAATGAACTGTCAAAGTGCTTTGCATCTGAGTTAGACAATTATGTTACGGCCTGACCAAGCTTACAATCCAACTCATACCATAACACAGTATTCTTTGGAAACAAATCATTTGATATACTTTGTAATCATTGTGCTTCCATTTCACAGTTACTAAAGCTGAATTTTTTTCTATTGTATTCATCAAAATACAAACCCAAATTCTGTACAATCCCACAGTTACGTAAAGCTAATTTTCACATTCAGGAGTCCCACTGTTTATGCAACAGCTCCAGTAGGACAAGTCAGGTATCGTGTTCTGCTAAAGTGCAGGTTATTGAACAAGCTCTATTGTTCCACTGAGTGACACTGAGCCCAGTGTTGAATAACCACAACACGCTACGCTCCACAGCCTAGAGAGAGAGAATAGATTGTCTACGATTACCTCTTGGTTTCTCTGCTCCGAGCCAGCCTGCTGTTTCTGGGGGTTTTTCAGAGTCTCCTCCAGCTTTTGTATCTCTTGCTGGAACACGTCCCGCTCGTGTTCGCGGTCCACAGCTTGTTCCTGTTGAGCCAAGATGAGAGAGGATTAGGGAAATTAACAATGTACAAACTCGAGAGAGAGCGAGACCTTTTAAGAACACTTAAACGTTTTATATTGATAAAAGTCATCAATATAACTTACTGAAAATGTGTTAGCTGGTAATTACATTGTGACTATCAGAAATCAGAAAACTGTGGAATCCTGCTAAAAAGATATATTTAAAAGTTATTCTCAAGAACGCTTGCTAACTTAGCTTACAATGAGCTTGCAATAGTCGACTACCTTTAATTAAAAAACATAATTGGATATGCTTTATACATTCTAAACACACAAAGTGCCTCGTTCATCTGCATCTGCTCCTTCCCCTCCTGGTGCTACTTACGTCCAGGAACCTCCTGTTCTTCTCCAGCTGTTTCTCCAAGGCCTGGATCTGCTGACGCAGGTCTGCGCTCTCCGTCTTGTGAACCTGCTCCAGCTCAATGGCCCGGTTCACCTGCTCCTCCAGCTCGGCCTCCAGGAGCTTCACCTGCTTCAGGAGGTCCGTGTTGTCCTTCTCCGCCTGCCGCTGGACCTCCACCTTCTCCTTCATCAGCTTCTCCGTCTCCTCCAGGAGGTCTACGGAGTTTGGGAGTGAGTGTGAGGTTGGAACCCAACGCAAAGACGGACCCCGTTGAAGAGTATGAGGTCTAACTGATTTTCATATTCATTCAATTACACACCGATATGCTGGGTCTGCGTAATTATATGTCATGTTATTGTTACTGGCAATTCCTTCCAATTCCTAGTCGTTTTCAGGGGTAATAACCTCAGACTCTCCAACATCTCAGGTGTCTTTCCATCAGCACATCCCAACAACAATGCCCTGCTTTGCCCATTTTGCTGCTACCAATGTACCAAGCACCAGCGAGTGACCCACCACCAAGGGCCTTCCCTGGCACGAAACCCCATTGGAGGTTGGCCAAAGGAAGAATGCAAGAGTGCAGTTGGCCGGGCAGGCCAGAGACAAAGACAGTCCGCACACTGCGTTATCCATGCCCCGAATACATTTAGCAGGCGAGGGAAAGGGTATTCCTGATTAGTCAATCATCGCACCTGGTGTCAGAATAAAGGGCTATTCCACAGTGATTACAAAAATGATCTCAATTAGGCACAATGATGATTGACATTTAGGAGATAATGATCAAATATAAATGTCTGAAGGTTATTTGTATTATTCTTTATTCATGCGTGCCAACATTGACCCAAAGACATTAACATGACAAACCGGAACAACGGAAAAAAATAGTAAATGAAAATGAATAAACCAGCAGAAGAGTGAATCAACAGACAAAGCAGAAGCAACAGTTAGTGTTGAGTGAGCCCATAGCAAGCAAGCTCCAGGCTGTGATTGGTGAGCTGCTGGACGGGGGCCACGGGGGGGTTAGTGGCACTCCACTAGACAACAGAAGGTACATAGAAATGACTGAGCCATGCTCAAGGTGGACACACCTGCTTCGGGTGCTGCAACCACTGCAGCTTCAACTAGGCCTATAGGAGAATAAGAAAGCACAGGACTTTAGCATGCTCTTCTCCTGGTCAAACAGGACGTCACAGAAAGAGGAGGAGGGGTTTGTGTCACAGTGTTAGGTTGAAGCAAATAGGAAGAATAGGCCAGCGCCGTTAAAGAAATTGAAAGACGTTCCTTAGACACCTGTCTCACTGATACCATTACAAACCACCCACTTACCTATGACTTTAATGGAACACCTTTACAATACAGTACAGGGGATATAGCGCAAAATTAGACAACGAGACAGTTTGAATTTAACAAACATCTCCTGGCACAAGCTTATGCATGTGTTATTAACTATTATGAGTCACATGCCAAGCTCTGCTGGAAGAGATGTCCCAGTGCTGAGGGGTTAAAGGTGGACTCCTCCATTGTGTTATTACAATGCTGTCCTCCCCAGCTCTCCATCAATGTTTGAAACACTACTGTGTTTATTTATATTTATTTATATATCAAGAGGGGTGTCCCTTTAAACCAATCAAGAAATAATGCAATCTCTCTTTTTATATCACTATATATTACTTAATAGTGCCCATAGACCGCCAACCATGGGGAGGTGTAGAGGACCATGTCAGTATTTGCGCGCTGTATGGTGGTGGGGGAGTAGAGAGAGGTGAAAGTCACTGTACACTCTGGTGCAGCAGAGACTCAATACTATATTGACAGTTTCAACCACAAGAGTACTTCCGGATAAATATAGCTGAGTATCCCTTTAAACACAATCTAAGTATTCTGAATAAGGCAATAAATAAAAAAGTTATTAAAATTACATAAAACAACTGTAAAAAAGACATTAAAACCCATATCCTCAAAGACATTCCTTATAAGGGGACACTGGGATACATACAAAGCTCACGGGACCCGGCATGCTCCTTCATGGCTTCCTGTTGGCGTGACAACAGCTCTCGCTCTTGCTGAATATGCAGCCTCTCCTGCTCCAACTCCTGCAGCCGACTGCTTGTCACCTGCCCAGGCCAATGGCATTTAGTCAACCAATTCTATTTGAATTTTGTATGTAAGGCTGGACAATAATCCAGTATCAATATATACACCGCGATATCATTTATTTTTTTCAATAACGGTGATATGATTATTAAAATTATTTCCGGTATTTCGATAAGCTTAATGACGGGCGCAGAAGTCAGTTGTATTCAAAGCGAACTTCGTGCATTGATGACTTGCACTAGACACGCAGCCAGTGCCAAACAGTAGTGGGCTGTTTTCACATGCCAGACAATTTGATTAACTCTCTAACTTCTCAGCTTCCTCCGCTAACAGCCAGTCACATCTTCTGTGAAACTGCTATCTTACTAGCTGGCTGCGTCTAATTCATGAGATCTTTCCAGAGCCAGTCACAACTGCTACTGACCCCTACTGGTGGACATAAATATAGCCTTCATAAATTATTGGTAAAGAATGTACTATAATGTTTATTATTTTGACTGATTTCACATTTCTTGTTTGTATGAAGGCTAAAATGTGAACATGTATTTATATCTTTTTTATTTCTAAAATGTTATAGTTTTACAGGATATTTCATAGACATGGCAAATGCATTTTATTTTTCAGACGTTTGTAAGTACTCCGTTTTGGGTTTTTCTGAGGCTTATATTGTTCATATCGATATCGGAATTATATTAAATCGACCAAAATTTAGAAATATATCGTGATCTGCATTTTGGCCATATCGTCCAGACCTACAGTACCTGTATGTAACCTAGGACTACACTAAGAAGCGGATATAATTTAAACGGCTCCGTTGTGCTAATGCATGTGTGGTCCCAACTGTTCATCACGGCAAGGGAAATCATTCTATGCAAATCTCCAAAAAGAGATCGAATTAGACAAACGTGAATTTGAATAATCCCCTCTAGGTACAACTCCAGACAGACATGATTCCTCTCAGATACGGTATTGGGCGGTCTCACCTGCAGCTCTTGTTCCAAATTCAGGTGCAGTTCTTCCTTTTGGCGCAGCTGCTCCTCCAGTGCAACCTGTTCGCCCGTGTAGCCGTCAATCAGACCTGCAAGAGAAGGGCGAGAGGTTAGTTAGTCCATTTGACTCCCATACTAAACATCTCACAAATTCCTTGGCATTGTCAATGTGCTGGTAATATATATGAAAACAAACAAGCACACTTCCATCCAGATTAACAATAATATATATGAAAACATAAACACGAGCACACTTCCATCCAGATTAACAATAATTTATAAACATAAACACGAGCACACTTCCATCCAGATTAACAATATATATGAAAACAAACACGAGACACTTCTATCCAGATTAACAATAGATAGCCAGACATAAAAAAAAAGAATCCCTCACACAAACATCACAGATAAACACTTGATGCATCAGGCATCAATCAGTGCAACTACATGGATGCAATGGGAAACACAAACAAGGGTGCACGTCTGACCCATTTTGCTCGACAGGGTGTACAAGCTGCTAACACAATGAACTATCCCATCTTCACATATTCTCACAGTTCAGTAAACCTCATCTACCAACACAGCTCACGCACAGCCAACAAAGAGTCTGCAAACTTCTTTACTGCAAGTGTATGACCACCAAATCTAGCTAGCTGTGTGGGTGGGTCAGTAATGTGGGGAATTTGTATGTGTGATTTTTTGTTTAAAATAATATGACAATGTTGCAGATTGTGTTTTTATTCCACAGGGTGTGCAACAAACATCTTCCCTCCATTGCAAATTTAAGACTAACATGCCCAGTGTTACGGACTGTGTGTGTATGTGTTTGTGAGAAAGAATAAGTAGGTAACAAGTCTTAAAGCAGAGTTAAGAATGCCTCTGTTGCAAGGAGACAGTTCCGTGTCAAACAGACCGATCAGGTGGCAAGGAATGTTTACCCAGGGAGGTTGATGCTGTACTGTTATCTGATAACTGATGAGAGTACTCTAATAAGTGTTGCACTCAAAATTGCACATTCAAACAATGAAATACAAAAATAAATGTTACACTGTCAATGTACTGTAGACCTGAAAATAAAGCTATACGGACAATCTACATTCAAATCATATGTGCACGTTTTCCCCAAACAACCTGGTCTTGAACTCACATTATCCTTAATAACAGGGTAATGACGTTGTAAAATAACAACTGTTAAATACCTTGGTCAACAGTCATTTAAACAACATTGGCAGAGGTGCAAAACAGATTGTTCCTAACTGTGTCATTTGTAAAGGATTAGTCCACTCCCATGAGAAGATTAGGCATATTGTTCAGATGTCACTGTCATAATGTGTGCGTACCGTACAAACATGGCGTGAAGCAGTTTATTCAACAATGACATACGTTCTGTAGTCCTGACTCCTGACTGAATATTCTGTTAAACTGTTTTTAATACTAATTATAATTGTGTCACAATACTAAATGACCAAGCCCTATTACTAAAGGCATGCAGAGTGATGTAAGCAAACTGGATTATCTAAATATGAGTTGGGCGTTACTCTGCTCATCACAGCCTCAATATCACAACTGCATTACCTACTGTAGACCGTAAAAAGCCATACAGCGTTGCTATGTTTAAATGATTAATTCCTAAACGTTACACAATAACATATGTCGATATACTGTATGGTGTGCACGATAGCAAAATAAGGGCTTGTACTTCTCTGCCATCTTTAGCTAATTCTATATATGGAACATTACAACACACACGGTTTTTAATGTGTCTGCTCAAGTCACAAGATGTTTGCCAGCTACTCTCTGAACGAGCACAAGCAGCAACAGGTACCGGGAAACAGAGTCCCCTGTGAACACGACACAATGACCCTGTGAGGGATGTGTTGTGTGTGTGTGTCGTGAAAACGCAGAGGCTTTGACAAAGCGCAAATAGATCATCCATCGAGGGGAAAATAAAACACAATGACATAGCATGAATACTCGCTCCAGGCAGTGAAAGAATCAAATATGTCAGTGTGTTGTGTTTACCCACACATAACCGTAAACCCATCATAAAGAAAACGTAAATATAGAACACAACAACCCTTAACTAGACACATAGATAGACATAATTTTAAACTGGTACACTAGACATAGGTAGTTAAACACTAGAGAAACAGTGTCACAGACATCAGAGGTCTCACTGTCGCCCATGTCTGCCTCTGGCTCCAGTGCAACACTAGCCCACCTGTCTTTCTGGTTGCACTGCACACGCTCCAGTGTGTTCACTGTCACCTAATAGTGCCCCCGTCGGTGAGCAAGGCTCTTCTTCCAGGGCGAGCCTGTCTCTTGGGTTTATTCAACACCAGTGCTAATCAACCACACCCTGATCCATGGCCTGCGTGCATCACCCACCCACAGGGTCATTTGTTATTTAAAAAGGCATTTCAGCATGACGACGGCAGGCAAACAAGATGCCATTTGTCTTGAGACACCAAATGTAGAAAAGGTATGTGAATCAAATGGCACTATAATTGTCAAAAAGGTGCTTCATTTTAATATGTGCTGGAAAGTCCACACTGGAAACCAAGGCCTGTCATTAATAATTACCCAGTCAGTGAAACTTCAGTGGGTGCTATTGGAAATCATATATTATCTTTGCAGAAGGCATCATCTGTTATCTACAATAACGCTATTCATTTCTCCCGCTGGTGGATGACCCATGCAAATAGCAGGTGACATGTGATTACCCAGCTGCATGACTGCAAATATTTGCCATGTCTCAGCATTCGTAGAAGATCACCGACGCCAAACAAACACCAGACCAGGATGCGAAACGTAATGAAAGTCTCCTACAGGGAGCCAAAGCCATTGGCAAACTCACCCGTTCTCGCGTTGAAGATTCAGTGAATGAAGGCCACAAGAAAACAACCATGTTGTGTGACAGAAATGACCGGAGCAACCTGGAGCGGGTTTTGGTGTGTGAGAAAGGATTTTGTGCTCCCCTCCTTAGAGCAGCTGTCTCTGACAGGAATGGGACAGGCTGGAACACATGGGCAGTGCTGCTGACCAGGCAAAACTCACATTCACTGAACAGTTTTGAGCTAAGAATTTCAACAACATTCCCCTTAGCTTCTCTGAGAAAACATTCACCCTATTGGGAAGCAGCTCCCGGAAACCCGTTCACACCGTTCTCATTGCCGTTAAAAAACAAACACAAACCCAGTAACAAACATGTAATGCCATTGGATGCCTCCTTATCACAGATGGTCCCACACGCCTCCACTCTCCCTTGCAAACAGCTGAAGCCATCACTGGGCATAACAGCCCCCTTCCTCCCCTCCCAGCGCACATTTTTCACACTATGCTTGCATATGTCTGTGTCCATATGACTGCATTTTGCCTGCCGCTTCCTTAATCTGCCTGCCTCAGACATCAATTGGCTAGCAAATCATCAGTTATGTTCCTGTGAGTAAACACGGTGCTAGATTTACAACATTTCATACATTAGAAAAGGCTTTGTGACGGTGTGCAGAAGCCCTAGCCTTCGCTCGCTCAAGCAGCAGCTAGCTAGCTAAAGGCACCATGCGGAATCATAGGCGCTGGAGAGATTGTTGAGGTGGGGGGAAGGGGCGTAATTTATGATAAAGCATCACGTTTTTTAACACTAAATATGTGATGATGGGATTGGCCTCCTGCAATGTTTATGACTCCATGGCTAACAAATAATCAACACTGGTTAACATGCCAATATGGTCAACACACGCCAGTAGATATTATTTTAAAAAAATAAAATCAAGCTATAAACCACTCCTTCCTAGAATGGTCAATGTACAATCATACATTACTGCTGGGAGACTTGCCAAACAGTGTACATATTACACATCCTCAAAGTTTAGAGGGGGTGTCATATTTATTTGCTTTTCCAAAGACAAAACCACAAGAGGAGAGACACCAGCATAAACACACACAAGAACAGGGGTGTGTATCAAAGGGATGTGTGTCATGAACCTGGCTATTAGGCAGAAAACAGCCTCAGCCTCTTCAGTCCAAATTGCACTACGTCACATAAGCAACTCTGTGCTGAACATCTGATAACAAAGACCCTTGAAAGCTCGACAACTCCATAAGTGAGGCGGACGATATTCATTTGCTGTTTGCATTGTCACTCTTGAAGACTCTTGCAGAGTTTACCAGACTGCAGTAACAGTAGCCTACTTATCTAACAGATACATTTCTCAACAAATCCTCTGTATAACTTTAATGTCCGACTTTGTCATCGAGTTACGTAGTTGGTTGTTGTGCATGTCAATTAAAATACCTCTCCTGTCAAGTAGGCGGATTTTGACACAGTTAGCCAGCGCTGTGTCCTAGACTTGACGTTTAAAAAAAAAAGTAAGGAAAAGTATAGCCCCCCCTCGACAATCTGCGTCCCAGTGCAGAATATACCTCCACACCATTTAGGTGTTGCAGGAGCAACAAAACAGATATGGCTGTGTTAGCAGCAGCTAGCTAGCTAAAAGCACCATGCAGGAGACACCTAACACAATTAGGTGT
>JAODTR010000003.1:34397-52252 GCA_025399935.1 Amblyopsis rosae | reverse complement strand
TATGAGGAGCAACAAAACAGGAGACACCTTGACACCATTAGGTGTTATGAGGAGCAACAAAACAGGAGACACCTTGACACCATTAGGTGTTATGAGGAGCAACAAAACAGGAGACACCTTGAAACCACTAGGCGTTATGAGGAGCAACAAACAGACAGGCAGCAGATTGGCCCTCACCCTCGGCGCGGTGCAGTTCCATAGCCAGCTGCTCCCGCACCCTGCCCTCCTCGGCCAGCCTCTCCTGCAGCTCGTCCTGCCGCTGGAGGAGCTCCCCGATCTCCTGGTTGTGGCGGAACGACTCCCTCATCAGCTCCGTCTGGGTCACCCTGGCGTGTTCCAGCTGACGGTGAGAGGTCAAAGGTTAGAGACCGGGGACAGACTCTTTTACACATGCACACACGTTAACAATAAGAAGTAGAGAAGAAGAGCTTTTCAATCAGCAATGGACATATCGCCAGAGTGTGACTGACCAAAATAGGTTGCTACGCGCCACAGTCGTTAATACAAGAATCACTGCGTTCGCCGTGAGAATGTACCGGCTGCAGACAGTAGCGGTTGTATTATATATTTTTTTAATTAAATAGTAGGGCTTTAAATGAGAAACTGAAACCTTTAGGTAGCCAAATCCTGTCGTTTTCCGATTTCCCCCATTATTGTTAATGACACAATGTTGGTCGTCTCTGGTGTTGTGGTCAGCTCAGAGCAATGTGGGTCCGCTGTCTGACAGACCCGCCCATGGGCGTGGCTAACCCGCTTCTGTTGAAAGGTCCATTGCATATTAAGAGGCAACGAGTTGACCTTGTGGTTGAAGCCATTGTTACAAAAACAATGTTGTTTCAGACTAGAACTCCAATACAGCGTTTGCCCATGAGTTGCTTGCATTGCTCTCTACTCCTCCCCTACAGTCACACACTCTTGCGGACAGTTGAGACTCATATTTGGGGTCCGGGCGATGCAATAACACAATAGAGTATACCTAAGATGTACAGCATTAGAAAATGCTGATCCTTTTATCCAAAGCAGTTTATGCAATACAACGTCATTATAAGTAAACAGCTGTTAGAATAATGACCTTTTGACCTGAAATATGGCAAACATCACGTGTACAAAATACTGACTGTCCTGATTGAAAGTTTATATATCACAAAACTAATTGGCATGGCACCACAGCTTTTGTTCCTAGAGCAGTAATCTGAATATACTACTACTACTACTAAAGTGTATTTATATAGCACTTTTCAGACAAGGTTGCAGCTGAAAAAGTGCTTTACAGAAAGTCATTTCCTGACACACCGCTGTGTTCACTGAACACCTCCGTTACCTCTGAGTTCACTTACTTTCAGAATTCCATATCTGCATGAGCAAAGGTCATATTGTATATTATAGCATATTTATGACAACCAGGAAGTAAGAACATAACCCTGACATTGAGAAGTCATGCAACCCCTTTATCTTATATTAAATGAAACCAAACACTGAGAAACACGGTGAAGCTACAGATGAAACCCAAATTATGAATACCACCAATAGTACAATACACACCTTTTGTCACAATTAGTTTTGTGATATATAAACTTTCAATCAGGACAGTCAGTATTTTGTACACGTGATGTTTGCCATATTTCAGGTCAAAAGGTCATTATTCTAACAGCTGTTTACTTATAATGACATGTTGTATTGCATAAACTGCTTTGGATAAAATATTCAACAAGTATAGTAAAGGTGCTTTTATTGTCACATGCACATACAGAAATTTGTTCTCTGCATTTAACCCATCCCTCAACGGAACAGTGGGCAGTCATTGTGCAGTGCCCGGGGACCAAGAGAGTTAACCTAACATGTTTTTTGAATAGTGGAGGAAACCGGAGCACTCGGAGGAAACCCACGCAGTAGATGTTTGTAAGTGTGGTGTTAAGAGTATATTTACGATAGTTTAGTAATGTTTCTTGCTTATATTATGCAAGTCAGTTGCAGTTTGTAAAGGTGTTCATAGATATTTTATCTTTAAGGTTAGCCAAAACTATAAAATTAAATTATATAAATTCTTTATAAAATGACAAATTACATCATGCAGGGTTAAATGTCGAGCTACAGTACAGCGGCCAAACATCAGCCAATCAGAACTCTCTGCAGCGATGTAGGACTTACTGTGTAGGGGGGCGTTGGGAGGGAGATTCTGGACACGACCTTAAGGAGGTGCCCGTTCTCCCTGTGGTTGACGTGGGAGATCTGGGTCTGAATCACCACGGCGTTTTTCTCAGTCAAAGTGGCGGAGAACGGGAAGGGCCGGGGGAGAGGAACCCTGGATTCCACCTCGTATACATCTTGATCCTCCCCTTCCACCCACAGAGCCCCCGACGCGGCAGCATTCCAGTAGGAACGGTAAGAATCCATGGTGTGGGGTCAAGAGTCACCTCTCCTTGGCTCCTTGCGGAGAAGATCTTTATAATCAAATGGTCACATGGGGCGTCTTTGCGCCAGGGACCCGGCAACGCTGACCGAGCAGCAAGGAAACGGGGTGCACAGGTAGAAACAGTTGGGTGCCACTATAAGCAACAGCCTCGACCAAGGCGTCCTCTCCGAGCAAGCGACTAGAGCAAACATCACTGTCAGAGCTGAAGCTGGCGTTATAATCACATGTTCCTTTACAGAGACAACAGAGCAGCTCTTGGGTCAACATAAAGTGAAATCCTCAAGTGAGACGCTTCACAGCGAGACAGGAGTAGCGTGTGGGTCCTCAATAAAAGGTGTCACGCTTTGGCAGCGGGTTTGGGAAGATGATGTGAGAACCAGTGGCTTAGAGGCTGAGGCACAGGGAAGATATTATTCTCCCGGGGTGTTCTCTGGTGGTCCCTGCCTCCTCGTTCCTGACCTTCCTCTGTCAGAGCACAGGGCAGCGCGTCTCTCCGCAGAGCTCCCACCCACTGCTCCTACTCCAGTTCTCTCTCTCTCTCTCTCTCCAAATCGTTCACTCTCTCTATTGGGAGTTTCATTAACAGCGCTGTGCCTGCCGCCTTAGCAACCGCGACCTGTGGGGGAAGCCTCCCCGTGGCCCCCAATTTAATTGCTCCTTTCCAAAACGACAAGCAACCAAGGGTGAACAGGAGAGTGGTGAGATACAAGCCTGCCGCTTCTCTCTTTCTAAAACCCTACCTGCCGTTGGCTCTTTTAGAAACCTTGGCTAGACTGTGTCCTTCTCTTCCACCAGTCATGTCATTCTGTTCATTCAGTCACAATGTTAAACTTTCCCCTCAAACACACGATTACAAATATTTAAAGTTTAAATGCCAGATCTCCGCCACAATGTGTAGTGGGTAGCCTTCGGTTCCTTCAGCCTCGCCACTTCCTTTGGTAATGTTGACACTGCTGTGACTCCTGTCCTATTGCTTTGCCTTCTTCTCTCTCTCTCCACCTTTAGCAGACTTCCAGCGCTGGTAGTCAGAAGTCCCTGTGCACTTCCTGTATTCCCGGGACGCTGCTCGGCAGAGAGAGGGGAGGGAGGCAGGTGTGGCCTAGAGCCTCAGGGCCCGGCAGACGTGGTAGGTTGTGCAAATACAAGACATACTCCCTCTCGCTGTTACGCGCCGACACAAACACATGACACACCCTCTTTTCACAAAGCCTTGACAAACCGGCTTGATATTCCACAGAAGGTACAGAAAGAAGCGTTTCATTGGTTTTTGATAGTATTCCTCTTGATCTGTCGACCAGGTAACTTAATGCACACCAGTGACCATAGTGTCTAACCAGTTTATAACCAGTGGTTAAGCAAGTGAATTATTGACACCAACCGGCCCGACAGACACCCTTAGCAGTCCTTCCCGGCTCATAACATCAATCTTTATTTACACCACAACATTGCTGGGAAGACAGGTACAAGGAGATGCCATTGATCAGTGATAAAACTAATGTACACTGGGTCAATAAAGACAGGAAGGGTGAAGGGGGGGAGATACATTACAGCCATTACATCTCTTTAGTTATTAAATGTATTGGATTGTAATTGGGGCAGTTGGAAGAGACTGATTATAAATGGAGGTAATTTATTGAATCGTTTATCTTCTGTGTGTCTTTATTGGTAGGAGGTTGTCTCTTGGTTGAGGACACAACCCTGCCTTCTGCTGGTCTGGACACTGAGGTGTTCATAGAGCCACGCACACACAGAACATAGATGCTACTGCGTAGGTCAGTTCTAATATTACATTTAGAATTTGGTATTTTAGTAATGAGATGCTTTGATCAAAACCAACTTACTGTTTATGGTGTATTCAGTTTAAAAGTGTTTTATGTGGAGTTGGGGGGTTAAGCATCTTGCTCAGGTGGGTAGATTAGGCCTGTCAGGAATCAAACCCATGACATTTTGGATCAAAGTTGACTGCCCTAACCGTTAGTATATCAATATAAAGTAAATGCATCTATGTCATCTATATAAAATGTTTTTAATATTTCAGTCTCAGTTTAATGTCGAGTGCAAGTATTCCCTAATCTAAAATGAATAGGATGAGAGGGAGAACAGTGTATGGGAAGAGCTGAGAGCAGGTGTCCAGTAGTGTGTCATACAGTAGGTTGTCAAATTACACCGGTTAATAAGACCCATAGAAGAAGCATGCAACAATCAAACCGTTAAATAAATTGTAGAACATTATTGTCGCTTGGTGTGGAGTTTAAGTATATTTTTAGACAGAAGATAGAAGTCATTACAGTGTGAGTAGTGCTTAAATGGAAGTCACGGGGCAGATGTGTCATACTGTCAGAGAGTGATGTTGACGACCCAATTGTCTGTTAAGAACTAGCCTGGTTAACAACTGGCCTGGATCTAAGGGCTGACATCATACACCAGAGAAGCGCTCTATATACACAGATAGTCTGAGTCTGAGGGGGCGGGGCCATTCTGTTTATACTGGATTACGATAGTCTTTTGTCTGTCCAGGCAACCTATGTAAAACAGGGCTTGTCTCTATAGGCAACCGCTAGGAATGAAGCAGCTCCATTGTGTGTGAATTCTAGACAGTCAAACTTTGTTGCTGGTCAAATTCTGCAGGCTCATCACCACTGTGCACGTTTTCAATGACTATAGTGGGTAAACATCATTGTGTGTGTGTGTTTAAAAGTTTAAACAAAGCATAGAATTAGCACAGAGGGCTAACTTGTAGGCAACAAACATGCGTGTAGAATGCAAGGTTTACTTTGTGAAGAAGCACTCAATTCTGCTCGGGCTGGTCTAGCCCCAAACTAAACACAGCTTTATAATGCTGACTAGTTCATTTGTTAATTTATCAATTTTAGTGTTAACTGAAAATAAACAATCCAATCATCTTCATATGATACATTTTCTATTAAGCAGAAAAATAGAAACATGGGAGTAGATATACCATTACCGTAGTAATATAGTATATTATGGTCTAACCTGAGTCTAAACCTCTCTGGGAACATTGAGCTGTGAAGGTACCAATAAGGGTTCCTACCTGGTTGGTTGTCTGGGCGATGACAATCAGCATATGTGTGTGTGTGAGTGAGTGAGAGAGAGAGCAGGGTGACCAAGGTACCAATAAGGGTCCCTACCTGGTTGGTTGTCTGGGCGATGACCGCCAGCATATGAGAGACAGCGCAGGGTGACCAAGGTACCAATAAGGGTCCCTACCTGGTTGGTTGTCTGGGCGATGACCACCAGCATATGAGAGAGAGACAGCGCAGGGTGACCAAGGTACCAATAAGGGTTCCTACCTGGTTGGTTGTCTGGGCGATGACCACCAGCATATGAGAGAGAGACAGCGCAGGGTGACCAAGGTACCAATAAGGGTTCCTACCTGGTTGGTTGTCTGGGCGATGACCACCAGCATCCTCTCCAGGGCTGTCTGCAGGCGGCTGGTGATGCCCAGCAGGTACTGCTCCTCCTCCAGCTGTGCCCCGGCACCCAGCAGGAGGCTGTCCGTCATCTGATGGGCCTGGTCGCCCACGGCGTCTGGGCCGACATCATCGCCATGGCAACTCACTGTGTAGGGACGTCACCGACGGCACACAGGAGAAACTTCAATGCTAATGATGGGTGACTGAAAATATCTGATGTATCTGCCATGTAAATAAAAGTACTGCTATACACGAACATGCACGCGCACACACACAGAAAATATTTAATGTACATTTGTCCTGCATACTATTAGAGCAAAATAAAAAAGTGTGTTTTATTTATTTTAATAAAAATACATTCCATATATTCCATATATACCTGGGCTCTTAACAAGCACCAATTATTTACCATATAGTAAAGTGCTTAAGTGGCTGCTGTCAAGTTTTGCATACGTATTTTACCTGAGCCTGCAACCTCTCTTGCAAACTAAAGCATTTAACTCCACCATTTCATCTTCATTATGCAGCAGCTACATAGCTAGCCAATGATTAGGCGTAATAGTTGCCATAGTATTAGACGCGTTTTTTTAACTTGTAATTATTAACCTGACAACGTAAGATATTGGGCCAGTTAGACCAGCTGTACAGATTGCATTCTACCAGTTGGAATTTAATGATGCTTACAATAGTTTCTTATGTCGCACAACTTTAACATTTTGTGCTCAATTCTTTTTGGGCACATTATGTATTGTATATGAGTTGTTTATGTTTACGCTACATATGGAAATACCATGGACAACAGGGGAGGTTTTGAAATACTGAAATCACACTTACACTTTTTATTGCAGCTGTAACGGTTCAGTGTCTTGCTCAAGGACACGTCAGCAGTAAAGAATGTGTCAGTGATATTTGGATATTTCAGGTTTTGACGTGACCCCTTAGGACACAACCTGGTCCTCCATTTACAAAACGCTTGTTTAAAAAGGTGCTCTATATGACATGTTAACCTTTAACATAGCAGCAAACAACTATGTCCTATGTAAAGATATAGTGGAGTAGTTGTGTCCTGTGCAGAGAATGTCATCAGGTTCCCTGTGTGTGTGTTATAATCACAGCTCCTCCATTTGATGTTTTCATACCTAGGCCAACCACGCATACATGTTGACGTATGTATGTATGTACGTAACATATGTATGTGTGTGTCCCTCAAAGCATTGGTTTCAGGGGGGCAGGGTCTGACTCTAGGCTTGAAGCAGTCGTGACGTGTGCCGACGGGTGGTACTACAGCCTATAGAACCAACTGTAATACACACCCCATTCATAAATTAATTACCAGATTAACTGCCCCGAAACTTTTTTCCCAGGTGCCGCACTTGGTTCATATGGTGCTTAATAATATTCTCTTGGTGCTTATATACACATATTTTTTCTAACAATGTTAATAAAGCCAGTTTGGACGATTGTTTGTCATGACATAATAATCATGCAACATAGTCTCTAAATAAATGAGTCCTCTTTAGGTGGGTCCTAACACAACAGCGTTTGGGAACCCCTGCTCTAGTATGACATCTAGTGGCAGAAGGCATTACAGCGGCCCCTTTAAGCCAGGACAGCACTGGTCAGGTATTTTTATCGACGCGCACAACATCCAACTACCTAACTCAGTGACCAGGTCGGACCAACCTGCAGCGTGGGGCCTCTGCCAGCTGGCCTGCTGTCCTGCGGCGGGCAGGGACGCCGGAGGGTGCTGCAGACTCTCCATATGGAGGCCCATGGTCTCCTCTGCGGCTGCGGTGGTCTTCAGCACGTCGACCAGCACCTGGCGGAGCCTCTCGTTGGCCTGACGCAGCAGGTTTCTAGGAGGAGGTTGTCAATGAGAGATTGAATAGGTGATTGATCCCAGCGTTTGTACAAGAGCCTTGTTTTGGACTAAAGCTCTGAGACTGCGCTCCTCTCTGCTCATCCCCACTACAGCCTCACGTAATTCTACCCCTCCACCGACCCACCACCCACATTTCCGTTGACAGTTGCTCGGAAAATCAGCAGTGAGCTGGGACTGAAAGGTATGGTTGCTGCGTGCGTTACAACCAATAGGAGTGTACCATGATTATTCTTGCAGAGCCAGCCTTTACTAGATAATGGCTGGGACACAGCGTCGGCTAACTGCGTCAAGACCCGCCTACTTCACAGGAGAGGTATGTTCATTGACATGCACGACGACCAACTACATACTGTAACTTAATGACCAAGTCGGACGTTAAACTTGCAGAGGAATGTGTGGGTAAACGACAACACCAGCCTGGCTGTTTGCAGGTTCAAATCTGTTGAATGAGTAAGCTACGATTACCGCTTAAAATAAATGGAAAACACTAAATTTTTAAATAAAGCACTGCATTAGCGTCGCACTGCAATTACAGATAGACTTGTGAGTGACAATGATAACAGCCAATGAATAAAAAGTCTCCCCCACTTCGCGAAAGTGCTGCCAAGCTTACAAGGGTATGTGATGTAGTGCTAATGGACAGAAAAGGCTGAGTCAAACCTTTAATAGACATAAGCAACCTTCACAATGACAATACAAACATTAGATTAGCAATCATCACTGGCTGCAGTTGCAATTCAATATATTGTAGAATACAATAAAGATTTA
Organism: Amblyopsis rosae; assembly: GCA_025399935.1. NCBI lineage: Eukaryota > Metazoa > Chordata > Actinopteri > Percopsiformes > Amblyopsidae > Amblyopsis > Amblyopsis rosae. The sequence continues at coordinate 43,755 of JAODTR010000003.1, read as the reverse complement.
TACTGTTTTCCACAATAGTCAAAGAAAACAAGACATGCATCATGTAGGTCCTGGTCTACAACTAAAACAGAGCATCCCTGTTTGGATTAAATCTCATTACCTTTCAGTAGTTGTATCCTCAGGGCTGGAAGCATCCCTTCCACTCGGTGAGGAGACTTTGCCTCCATTAGACTTATTAATTCCCTCCTGGTCTTCATCTCCATCTCCTTGACCCCCCTTCTCCTCCTCAGTCTTCTTCAGTGCCTGGACAGGCAGGAGAGAAAACACAGACAGCAAGCCTGTCATTGGAACAGCTCTACTTGCTGCTACTGTTTGCAATTCCTGTAAACATCAGAAAGTAAAAGGGAGACAAAATAGCAAACCACACACACACACACAGAAACAAAACACTGGTGCACTGAATAGCCAATATCTCTCACACACACACACACACACACACACACACTCTCTTCTAACTCCCTCATATGCAATGGCTGGAAACACAAGTATCTTTGTGCTGCTATGGCAACAGGTGCATCTGATTCAAAGAGGCTTGTTGAGGAGGTAGTTCCCCCTTGTGGAGAGGAAAAAGAAATGCTGCTTCTCCACACTAAATATAAACGTATCTGCTAGAGCAACACATTGAGCAGAGACTGCACAGGCTAGCACAGCATTCAGTCAAAGTGCAGTTTCATTAGATGTGTGGTGTTGAAATAATGTGCTGTAATTATTTATAAACTACTACTTTACTGAAACTACCATTTAATTTAACCTCAATAGGCCTTTCGCTTATAAAAAGTGTCAGTATGTTTCCCATTCCTGTTTGTTACAGTTAATTGTCAAAGCAACATCTACATGCAAACCTCAAAAAAACAAATGCGTCACATCCCTTAAATCAGAGAAATAACAAAAAGCGGTGGTATTCAACTCTTTTATTAACCGTCACCATTCAAAAGTGTATTTGTAAGATACATTCTCCCCATCCATTTGAATGTTTCACCTAAAACAGACATGTAGAGTGGATATATATTGCACATACACATTGTTATCTCAGCAAGTTCTCTTCAAAATAACCGGATCTCCACTGTTGTAACTCATTACGTCAAGAAGATTAAACCTGGCAACACATCAAGAAGATTAAACCTGGCAACTGCTGCCATCGCACAGGTGATGCCTAATCATGCAGTAAATGGCTAGTGAAAAACCTGCCTGACCCTTTGTGCTTTGGTCTTCAGGGCATTGGCATTGCAAATTAAAGGGATATAGCGTATTTATATGCCAGAGAGGGCTGAGCAGCGAATAGGTCCCTGCATTGTGCGATTTTAAATCAAACCCCATTGGTGGTTCTGCTTAAACTGCGTTAGTATCTCTCGACTGGGAGGCTTCAAGACAAGCAAGACGCAAAAGCACACATTCTGCCAAACTGTTATGCATATGTATGCCTTATATTTAAAAGCTCTAGGAGGATTTATTATAATATGTATGAAGTTGTGCAATTCCGCTAGATGTACGACAATGCTCTAAGGGAATATATCCAACAGTGTACCGATGCCTGGCCTGAAATAAATTAATGAATTAAACATGCAAGCATTTGAATCTGCATCATTCTGTTCACTCCCCATCAAACTGTTAACCGAGAAACACAAGCTGTTCTGATCCAATACAGATTGTGCTAGAGTATGATTAATAAAAGGGTGTTTTTTAATTAACAACTTGTGCTCACAACCCTGACTATAGATCAAACATCCTTGCAAATCAAATTATTAATAAAAGGCTCGGGTAAACTGACCATTGGGATAAATACATTTTTGGGTTTCAGGATGGATGAATATCTAAATGTTTTCATTCTAAGAACATTAGTGAAAAAAAGACACTGGTAAGTAGAAATATGAGTAATCAAGTGTAAAACATGACATTATGTTATCAGTAACAGATTGCACCATTCCAAATGAATGAGCATCAATGAGCACCTCCTAACGCATACAAGCTGGTTGAACTGACCTGCTGGAGTCTGAGTTCAGCTCTCTGGAGCTGCTCTGTTAAGCGTTGGACCTCGGCGGTCCTGTCACTCAGCTCCAGTTCCAGCTTTTCCCAGTCCCATCCTTGCTGCAGGGAGTCCTGACCGGCCGAGAGGCTGGGACTCTGCTCCTCCTTCTCCCTCTTCTCCCACCCCACCTCCTCTGGGTGGGTCTGCATGGAGGAGTTGGTCCGGCAGCCCTGCTTGGCTAGTCGGGCCAGCTCGGTCTGCTGGGCGAACTCCACAGACATCTGCACTATGACCTGGTAGATAGATTCAAGTTGAATGCAAGTTAGTCTGAGAGGAAAACAACTGCTGGCCTACAGACACCAAAGCAAGTCACGACAGGTCTGAAAGAGACTTCACAAAAGCTTCCAGGCAAGATGATGCGCAGATATAACCATAGCAACAGTGCTGAGGCTAATGTTACTGATTTCATTATGGATATTACTGGCTGCCATACAAAATAAAAGTTTTCAAAGTTTTATTAGTCATGATTATTATTCTCGTTATTTGGTATGTTGATGCAGTACAGTCTCTTTACACATTTCTGCATCAAATGAAAAACAATTCAGAATAATATAATCTTTGACATTTTTTGTAAGTTTATTGGATTCTAATGAATATGAAGCCTCAGATACTAAATAGCAAAGCCTTATATGGTTGGAACATTTTACTCTTTTAATGCAATTCTGAAATAAATGTCAAGACTTGAAAGTTATAATTCAAGATGCCAACCTTCAAAAAACTGTTAAATAGCATCAACAAAAACGCAAAGAACGAAACTCGCTTTCGTGCTGACATCTTATTACACAAAGCTTAAACAAACCACAACACCACCTTACAAAAAAACAGATTCTGTACCTAATAAAATAATAATAAAATATGCCTTGCTACTTGTTCAACAAAAAGATAAGACAAACTAACTTACTCCCAAATGTCACTGATGTGGCTGATTGCCTGCAGCTGTTCCCTATTCCCTCATCAGCCCATTAGTATTTAGTCTGCGTTTCACGCTATCCTTTGCTATCATGATGTAGGGAAAATGGTTACCTCTTTCAGCTCAAACTAGCAACCAACCAAACAAACCACCCTGCTCACACTCGCTCAAGAACTATATTCCTGTCTGTTGTCTCAGTCTGGTTCTTAGACCATGTTGGACAACAAAGTAGGGGGCAGGATTACCTACTGGTAATCAGTCTCTTACAACATGCCTAAACCCTACCTGCTGTTTGCAATTATACTCACTGTAAGGAGCTCTGGATAAAAGTGGCCGCAAAACCACCTAATCGTAAGTAACGTCACTTGGCGGGTGTGCTACTCCGGTGTCATGAGGGGCCTAGCAATGAGTTCAGCGTTAAATGTATAATTCTAATGCATCCTTACCTTTGCAACCTCCTCCTCCACTCTCTCCCAGTGCCGCGTCTCCTCCTGTACGACCTGGGCCTGGAGACCCCCACCGTCTAACCCCACTGCCGCCTCTCTGTCTCCCTCCCCTGCTCCACCTCTCCTCTGCAAGGCCCCCTCCTCCCTCGGCCGGCCCAGCCCCTGGAGGACGGCCGCCTCCGGGGCGTTCTTGTGGTGGAGTGCTTCCCCGAGGTTCCTTAGCTGTGCCGTGGGACCCGAGGGCCTGCCCGACCCGGCAGGGTCCTCGTCCAGCCCTGCCATCTTAAAGGGAGGGAGGAGAAGACCTTAAGAAGCTGACCGCTAGAGTGGCGTGATCAGTTCTGCTAGTAGCGTAGCAGGAGCCTTCCCTAAACCCCCTGCGTGCTGCCTTCCACTCTCCTTGCTGAGTGAGGTGAAAGAGGTGGGGGGGGGGTGTACATACAGTCCACACACACAAGTGGCTGGGGGTCGGTGTGAGGCAGAATGACTGAGCTAAGCACAGATGAAGGTAGGAGTCCAAACAGGGAGAATTGATGTAAACGGTGCAGGGCTCACTGATGAGAAGGCATTTGTTTTTCATTCGTCGCTGCCTCTTGAGTGCGCTACGCCTGATGGTTGTTGAGCCGCCTCCCCCTTTCTTACTGTGTTGTCAGATATAGTACGATTGGCCTCTAGAGGCAAGCGGAGCATCTAGGGCAGGTTTTAGCTTGGAGGCTGTCCTTCCCTGCCCCCTCTCCTCTTAAACTGTCACAGCGCCTTAATGCTTGCACACGTTTCTGCTGAAAGTAAGAAATAGAATATTTAGAGGATGCCAAATAAGTACCTTCACTTCTTCAACAAGCTCTTCCCCTCTCTCTGGGTCTAGCTGTGGCACACCAGACAAGCTGAAAGAGAAAATGGGGTATTACTTTAGGTGTTTTCTGTGATTACATGAGGCCATGTTATTTTTGCTCCTGTCGTGAAGCAGGTTACAAAGACTACTGCTTCTGCCACATTCTCTGAAATTATATTATATAATTGTCACCATGTCATGTAATGTAATATTTAGAAGCCATATAGCTGTCTCAGACAGCCTAGAACTAACATTGAGTCAAAAGTGTCATTTCTCCAATATAATGGAAAATGTGCACTCTAAAAACAAACGCAAATGTGTACCAACCGAGTAAACAGTAGAGGGCAGCAAGATTTTTTTTATACCGGATTTGAGGCATTTTATAACTATTGTAAACAATAACAGCCTGGAGTGAATTGGGCTTTGTCTGTAAATAATGTGAACCATAATTAACTTAGCATGTTCATTCCTATAAACTAACTAACATAAGGAATCTGTCTTCAATGGCCAAGATCCCATTGTGTATCCAATTCAGTGACCTGCTACACCATGAGGTAGGCCATATGGAGTGGCAAAACCCTGGCTATGTGCTAGCGACAGAAGGCCAGTAATGCTTTTAACCATCTAGTAAATATTTAATTAGATTTTATTGTCAACAGAGCTGGTGTAAGCTGTCTTTGACATGAAGACGATGAGCATTTAATGAAATAGTCTGTTGTTTTAACATCAAACTGTCAAAAATACATTGCCTAAATAATGTAAATCTTCAGACTAACTTAAATTTGACTGTTCTTAGTTCGAACAATAACATTAAACCATTTGAAACAATTTAGATAAGTCAAAGTGCATGATATTGAAGCGGAATGATATTAACTGTATTATAGAATGCATTTTACATAATTACACTACAAAAAACGAGAGCACAGCTGCAGAAGGTATGTGATACTACAAGCGAGACTTGCCAATCAATGCAGACTCGGCACGTGACTGAGCTGGCCGGGCTTCTACAATTTCTCTGGCTGCTGATATCAGGTTCACAGATTGCTTACTGGCTATGGCACACAGTAGAACAGAGCAAACGAAGATGGCCCACCGGAGACAGACACTAGTATTATTCATAATTCAAGCATTTTGTTGTTTGTTGACGATGTTACACCTGAACTCTTTCACTCCTTTAATCTTAAAAAAATAAGTACAAGTGTTTCTTTTATAATAGAAAATAGTGCATGTGGTGAGTTATGCAAGATAAATTAAAGGTGACACGTAACCTAGGTGACAACCCCAGACAAATCCCTTACGAGAGACACTTTTAAAAGAGATGAGATGAAAGAGCCATAACCAAATGTGGTCACAGCAAAACCAAATTCATTACAAGACTTGAAATGTAATGGCCCATTCATGCGTTTGAGTGGCCAAAAGAACATAGAAAATACAGGTTTCTTTGCAAATGTGTCCTCCGGATAGTACCGGTACTTTATGCTTGCCAAGTGATGTACTGCCACATGTTAAGAAAAATGCCACTCACAGGAAAAGTGGGGGGGGTGAAGATTATGGAATGCATTTTGTATTAAAGAATGCATTTTGTAGACTTTGCCATGAGATGTTATATACCTCATATGTCACTAATGCAATGTTATGAAATTCCCAGGCAGGGAACAGGCAACACTTTTCTTTTGAATACTTTCTTCAAGTATTATCAAACTGTCACTGCAAGAGCATGACCTTTGTAATCTTATGCTTCATGTAGCTAATTTCTCTCCCTGTATTATACTCCAGAAATGTGATATACATAACTTCTATGAATACACCCGTCATAATATTAAAGATGCTAAGTTACGGTGCCACCTGATGTTCCAGAAGCACAAACTTCAAGCTCACCATGTGGGGGAGGGGTAGACAATGGCTAGAGCCTATACACTTTGCATCAGGTGCAATGTCTCAGGTGTGGGAGGGGAGTATGATGAGGCTGCATGCCATTCACCTGAACAGTGTCGGCGTGCCTGCGCCCTCTTGCAGACGCTGTTCCAGCATGGCTAGCTCAGTAGCGTAGCGCTCCTCTGCCGCGCCGGCCTGCTGCTGGTAGTACGCCCGGAGATGCTCCACCTCACCCCTGTGCTCCTCCTCCAGCCGCTTACACTCCTCGTGGGCTTCTGCCCTCAGCCTGTCCAGCTCTCCGGAGGGGCAGGGCGCTGTGGTGGCCCGCCCTGCCTCGTCTGGACCCAACAAGGGAGGCAAGGTGTGAAGCTCAGACCGCTAGCACTAGCTAGGGCTAGCTAGCACAAGCTAACAGGCTGTCAGGACTAGATTACATGTGACTTTGATGGATGAGTGGCATACACACAACTTTATACACAAATAAACAACATACATAAAATAACAAAAATAACAAACAATATTGTCATCTTCATCAACTATGGCTGTGATCTGTACTGTTTTGTTCTTACTCTAACTGACAGACTCGGTCAAAAAAACACAACACGGGAGTGGAGAGGGAATGGGGGTCAATTTTTGGGAATTGGGATGCGACTGGATTTTCTTTTTTGTGGGTAGTGGGATGGGAGAGGTTTGAAAATGCACTCCCATGTCACCCTCTAATCCCCATACCTCCAATTGTGCTAGAAGGCAAATGGAGACACCAGACTAAAGAATACGTGCACAGCTTTTGCAGTGTCTTAAGTGCTACGGGGAAGCTAGCACTGCTACACACGACCCTGGTAACTGGTAACTAGATACAGTTAGAGGAAAAGAGGTGTCATGTTAAACAAACCAGTGGAATTCAGAATTTACCTTCACAGGCGGAGGTGCTCGAGCCTAGGGCAGAGACCTCTTTCTCACAACTGCTCTTCAGCTCGTCGTAGGCTGTCTGCATTGCCAACATCTAATGAACAGCAATAAAATACATTCAATGACATTAAACAGACATTTAGAGCGAGCCCATCTGTTCCTCGGGAGGTGCAGACAGATCTAGAACAACCGTTATTACAGGAATACATTATACCTTGCTCCGGTCAGCCCTCAAACGCTCTTGGAGCTGAGACAGTCTATCGTGTTCCTGTTCAATTTTCTTCTTAACACGTTGCAGTTCTCGGCACACCTCTGCATTGTGAGGAGGTAGAAAATATATATATTATTTTATATATATATATAATTTAGGTCACAGAAGGTCTTAGCCAGAGTCCTGCACTGATCTCACTCACCTCTGGCCTGCTGTAAGAGACAGGTGGAGTCTCCTGTTTCTGCTTGTTCTAATGGAGGGGCTGACCAGCCCTCAATCTCATCTTGTTGTTGAACACGCTGCAAGACATCCTCACCGAAGAGTTTGGCAAAAGACTTGAGTGTATGAGCACAAACCAAGACATATTTCACTGCACAATGTATTTGTAAGAAATTCTGTGGATGGGGTATAAAGGCAATGCAATTTCATAATATTAAACATTACAGATATATTTATTTACCAAAATTAGCTGATTGCACTCATCTGATATAGCTTGGATCATACTTTGGTGTTTGAAGATTATTTTTGGATCACCTGAGAGAATAAGAAAAAAAAAATATTTTGTTCTACTGGTAAGTTTAAAGCCACAAAATGAAAAACAGTCTACAATTAAATAATTATAAAAGATATCGTCTGAAACCACACACAGTAAATACATTCTGAATGATTGAGCAAAAGCAACAGCGCTTTGCAACTGCGTGAACCCATTCCACCACGCATTGACTCACCCGGACCGCGAGGCTCTTTCAAGCTTTCCAGTTGGACCTCCAGCGTTTGCGTGCGAGACCAGCTCTGCTCGTGGAGGAGTTCGAGCTGGGCGGCGTGGATCTGGGTGAGGCTGAGACGCTGGGCCTCCAAATGGAGTCTGCACTCGCCCTAAGGGAAGAACAGAACAACAGCCCTTATATTGTGGCTAAAATGGACCATTGTGACATGACGACACTGGTTTACAGAATATGAAAGATGCATTAAAAGACCATTAGGGGTTTTGGTAAAATTGATAGCATTTTCATGTATTAGGGACTTCATTTCCCACAAACCCCACTGCTCCGTCACAAAGAACTAGTGCATATCGCAGGTGCTCTCATTTTCTTATGTCGGATTGATCACACTCATCACAAAAACTAGTAAGTGTTCTTACAATATAATTTATACCGTATACTCCTATCTGAGAAAGCATGGTCGGACCACGTCAGATTTAGCAGGGTTGGCGTGCAATTATCACTTGTAGGGAAGTTCTCTCTCTCTCCTTCTCTCTTATCTTCCTTTCATTTTGAGGATTTCCAATCACAAAGCGTGAATTTGTTACCTTTGATGTCAGAGCCTCTAAGCACAACAGGATTTAATTAGAGATACTTCACAAATGCAATGCGTCTCTCAGACACGGCCTTGCTAGGCCATTCAACCCAGAAACCACTTACAGTATAATATCATGCAGATTAGCAATGGTCACTGCCTAATGAATTCAAATGAATTGCATTTGTATTACAGTACATGCCCCCGCTATCCCGCTTGGAAACCTGACATACAAAATAAATAATCCAGACACAACCTTACACAACACGATGTTAGAAAACTCACATTTCATCAGACACCTGATGAAACTAATGCAAAGTGAAATGAGCCACGACTGTATTCATGTAGCTCAAGGTTGGGTCATCTGCTGTGCGACCTTTAAACCCAAAATGAATGATATGCGGGGGAAAAAAAATAACATAACAGCTGTGCCTTAATAGTGCAGGATGTGAGCTTGAATTACATTAAGGCCTACATGTTCTGTTGCTGCCCCTCCATCCTCTTCCCCCGGTGGCGCTATAGCCTCCATGTGCGACCCCAACACATCACCGGCCCTCACCTGGTACGCAAGCGGGAGAAACACACTCGTTAGGTGCCCCGGCACAGAGCGCTCTGCAGGGCAGTGGACACAGCGACACATTGATACAATGACAAGTAGCACAGTGAATGGAGAGTTTCCTGAGGGGTAACACACACCCGCCATATGTTCTGGGCAGTGCTGACTGAAAGCCAGGCCTGAATGTTCCCAGTTTGATTAAACATGATGCGGTGTAATCAGTGGTGGACTAAGGCTATTTTTTTCTAACATGGGGGCGTCAGGGGCAAGGGGCAAGGGGCAAGGGGGGGGGGGGGG
>JAODTR010000003.1:16346-34387 GCA_025399935.1 Amblyopsis rosae | reverse complement strand
GGGCAAAGGCCCCCCCCCCCCCCCCCAAGTCCACCACTGGGCGTAATCACAGCCCAAATATTATTACAATGGCGGTATTGGCTGCTCAAGCTTCAGCCTTATTAACCCCCCCCCCCGGAGATGGAAGCATGTGAAAGGACAATACACAATACATGGGAGGCGTACAGGTGGCCACACTGACAGGAGTCGGACTGGGGTAAAATTACTTCTCACCTCAAACCCCTCATTTCCTGCAGGATGGAGAGAAACTTACAATGTACACTTTGACGTTTGTTCCCCGCTCACATTTACAATACACATTTCAAGCAGCATGCGTTACATTAATGCAGATTGTAGATTTGCCGGCCAAACGGCCTGACGGTGGAGTGAGATACATATCAATAGCAGTGCCGGGGCGATACAAGGGTGCACAGCCTGTATACTGATCAGACGTGGCAATTCTACTTTTTTGACAGCTGGCCTCCAGATAGATACTCGGCCACTTGTGCAATAAAGACCATTAGTCACTCGACAAATAAAATCACTTCGGCGCTCGAAAACACCTTCAGGCTTCGGGAAAAAAGCCGCATGTAAGACACCGAGGCAAACGGTGGACATAGTAGCCAACTGTTGAAGAGATAATAATGCCCGCTATTCATCACACAACAGATAAGGAATGCGATATATATTCAAAGCATGCAACTAGGTAAAAACTAGACTCACATAATGCCCACACATCTAAGTGCAGCAAGCAGCCCTTTAAAGCTTTTAAGGCTCCACATAATATGGATATTCATCCTATTGGTGAGATGGCAGGGAGGGGGATATGTAAGGCACAGACAAGTGCATTAGAAGCATGTGCGTTCCTACCGGTGTGTGTCTGCCTATGTCGGTGGAGTCTTCAACGACGGCCCTCTGCTGTGAATGCAGCGCAGCCACCCGTCTCTCTGCAGCGTTTACCGCCGCCACCTCCTCCTCCTCCCCCCCTCCGTCCTCCTCCAAAAGCTCCTGCGTCTCCTCCCTCCTCTCTCCGCTGTCTGGCGCGCGGCCGCTGCCCGATCTGCTGCTACTGCTGCGCTCCTGCTGCTTAGATCTCTGCCGTCTCTTGCGCCTGCTCGACCCTGAGGCGGAAGGCTTCTGCGGTGGGGGCCGCCCCGCCGCGTGACCCCGCCCCCAGGGACCCGGCGACATCGCCGGGGGTGGAGTCCGTGGGAGCCTCTGGGCCTCCGGGGCACTCAGAGTCCCATCGAGCTCACCTTCAGCTGCCCTCAACAGGGACTGGAGAGCCTCCGCCTCCCCTCGCGGACGCTGGATCTGGAGGCGAGCGTCGTCAGACCGATCGGTCGGCTTGGCTTCGTGCCGGACTCCTCCTTCTCGGGCAGCCATCCTCTCCCTTTCCAGCTCTGTCTCGAGGCTTGTATTGCGGGCCGTGGCCGTGGCGCTTTCTTGTCTGGCGGCCGTCAGCTCTGCTTGCAGCTGCCTCAGACCTCCCTCGGTAATCAACAGCTGCTCTGCAACCTCACAGAGCTTTACAGATAGGCTTTCCTTCTCACGAGAGACCACGTGGAGCTTCTCCATCAATTCGGCAGCGGCTTGTTCTGTCAGAGCTCTGCAGCCCGCATCCTCCATGTTGACGCTTTCGATGCACTCTTCCTCCAGTGCCCGAATCTGCGACTGGAGGCTGACAATTTTCGCCTCAAACTCGAGTGCCTCCTTGAGTGTCCTCTCCTCCAACTGTGTCTTTGCCTCGACGAGGCACGTGTATTCCTCTTTAAGCTCCTGATAGTTCACCTCAAAGTTCTTTTCAGCGAAAGAGAAAGTAGTATGCTGCTTTTCAATTTGCTCCCTTAGCTCAACAGAGTCTTGCCGCATTCGATTGTTCTCTGTCGTGAGAACGTCAATCGTCTTATTTTTCGATTCGATCTGTCCATTTAAAGCATTGTAGGACTCCGCCAGAATCTCCTTTTCTGATTTAAGATCCTCCCATTTGTTTTTCCAGCATTCATCGATCTCTTTTGCCTGGTTTTCCAGTGTCTGTGTCGTCATCAGTAGTGTCTGAATCTCTTCCTCCAGGCGAGCCCTTTCATCTCTGACTTTCCTCAGTTCCTCCACCTCGACCTGAAACTTCTCGAGTTTCTGGACCAGCTCGTCCGTGTGGGAGCTGTGCAAAGCTTGCTTCAGGTCCTCTTTCAGTGTAACAATTTGGTTTAAAAGCTCCTCTCGCTCCATCGCGAAGCCAGTTTTCTCCCTTTGTAACAAGTGCAGCTTCTCCTCATAGCCGATACGAAGATCCTCCAGCGCGCGCCCGTGTTTGACAGAGGCCTCGTTGAGGAGGTTCTCAGTGTTGAGGTAGTTGCTGCGCTGTAGGTCTTCTTTGAGCAGGGTGAGCTCTTCGTCGTGGCTGAAGATAAGATGGGTCCTCAATCTGTCCAGTTCCGCTTCCTGGGACTGCGCCATGCGGTCGAGGACGGCGTCCTTCTCCCGTTCCATCATGTTCAGCTTGATCTTGCAGTTGGTTAGCTCCGACTCGTGCTTCGTCTCCGCCTCGCTCGCAGCTTCCTTGGTGGCTGCGAGCTCGCGCTCCAGGTCGTCAATAGTATCCTGAAGCCGCTGCAGTTCTGCTCGTTGGCTTCCCTGAGAGGACAGTCGGCTGGAGGCCTGCTCCACTTTAGCCGTAGCACAGCAAAGGTCTTGGAGAAGCTCCTCGACCCGGGACTGCAGGCGATGCTTCTCTTGAAGAACCCAACTCAGCTCGTCCTTGGCTTGTGTGTGCATGACTTGGTACTCCTGTAGCTCCCTAATTTTTGCATTTAGTTCATCAGTAACACCGGCGCTTACACTGAGGCTCTGAGATTTCAGGAGCTCAAGTTCTGCCCGATGTTGTTCCGCCATTCGCTCCACTTGCGCTGCGTGTTGAATATTGAGCTCCTGCTTCATCTGGACAATTTGCTGGCCGTACATCTCGTCCAGCTCCCCCCTAAGAACGTCAAGCCTGCGGCCGGACTCCTCTTCAATGCGTCGGACGCTCTCAGACACGCTTCCTTGGTGATGGCGTTTCTGGAGGTCTTCTACTGTGCTCATCAGCTGCATGATCTCGCTCGATGACATGCGCTCTCTCTGCTTTGAGCTCGTGAGCTCTGCCTTGCAGCTCTCCAACTCCAATTGTCCTTTCTCCAAATCTGACTTGCAAAGCTCCAAATCGCCTTTGCAACTTTCTAGGTCACACTTGGTGCTTTCCAACTCATCTAAGCATTTTTCAAGCTCCTGCTCTTTTGCGGTCATTCGCTGCTGCAGGTCTTTAAGGCGCTTCTCAGACGACTCAAACTCATCCTCAAGCTGGGCAAGAGAGCCCTCTTGTTCGCATATGACTCTCGCCTGCTCTGCGATAATTAGCCCTTCCTCGCTCAACTGGTGGTCGGCCATTTCCTGTTCAATCCTCCCACTGTGAGCAAGTTCCTCCCTAAGTAGTGCTAGTGACCGCTCGTGTTCTGAAATTATTGCCATTTGCTCCGACATGAGCAGTTCTTTCTCCTTGAGCGCTTGTGCAATTGACTGCTCTGCCTCTATACTTCTAAGTGCAAGTTCAGCTTTTATATCTGCCAGGGACTGTTGGTGTCCCAACAGAACTTTTTCTTGTTCTGCAATCAGCAAATCCTTTTCATTTAACCTTTCTCCAAATGTTTCGTCTGATCTTCTACGTTCCTAAAAAAAGAAAAGCAACAAATAATATTCAGATAAATATAACCAGTTACATCTAAAAAGCTAACCATGTACATTTAAGAATTTGTTATATTTGTATAGTATATCTATAGCTAATCTGTTCACCCCGTAATCGCTAGGAAACATTTTAAAATGATATTATCAAACCAACAGCGGGAATACAATTTGAGTGTCAGCGGAACACCGCTCACAACAACAGCGGTGTTCTGCTGGCTCCGCAATGCGGTTCAACGTGTGTGGCGGGGCTTTTGAGGGAGTTAGTTTTCGAGCGCAGTTAGCAAGCTTGCGCATTGACAGCTGTCGTTATGCTAACTCTTAAAAATATAAAATAACGTGAATCCAGCCGAGGTGTCGGGCGGCCTCACCATCTCCATCTCATGGACCTGGTGCTGCAGCTGGCTGACCTGCAGGAGACGCTCACTGCTCCTCGCCCGGTGTTCCCTGACCTGGCCGCTCATCTCCTCCAGCTGCTGCCTGGCCTGCAGGAGGTCGGCGGCCGCCGTGCTGTGGCTGGTGTTCCTCAGGGTCTCGCCTGCCTGCAGCTGCCCTCGGCCAGACAGGGACGTCAAGGCAGTCAGTCGCATGCCACACAAACTCATCACTACGCTACCAGTTCAGATTATGACTCCGAGGTCCTTTTCTGTTTTACCGCTCACCCCCAAAGAGACAGAACAGCAGCGTGAAACAACCCTAAACTACATATCCATCCATCCATCCATCCTCATCCGCTTATCCAGAGTCGGGTCAACTACATATGCACGCTATATTTAGGATTACTAATGGGGGGTGGGGGGGGTGTAGACAGAGAAACAGGCACGATCACGATTCACGCTCCACCTGCTGGAATTGGATATTTAGCTTCTGGCTCTGTTCCGTCATCTGGAGAAATTCCCTCATGATCTCGTCCTTCTCCTCCCGGGCCTGCTGCAGGTTTGCGGTGAGCTGCATGATGATGCCGTCCCTCTGCTTCAGAGCCGCCTCGAAGTCCTGCAGCTACAGGGCAACAGAGGAACAGCAGAAAGGCAACAGTACTGAGGTACTACATGGGGAATAGCAACGAAAAAAGACACTCCTCGATTCGTGTCATGAATTACACCTGCGGTTAAGAGGAACCTTAGAGAACCTTGGCCTTAAAACTTGGTTTAAAACTCTTGAGAGCTATTAGGCTTCCACAATATCCCAATTTTCCTATAGCCTAAAGTGCACAGATGTGTATCAAAATATAATCAGTGAGCTGGGGTGGAAATGTGGTGTTTGTGGGGGCATCAAGGAGCGTACCTTCAATGCTCAGGGAAGCCACCGTTTTGAAATCATGTTCAGAAGACATACTGGGCCAAATCAATGTCTTTTGTGTTGCTGATTTGTTTCCACAAAGGAATGTTATTGAAAAGAAATGCCACTCATTGAACTACAACCATTGATTTCCAATTAAATACAAAGTGAATCTTTTTTTTTTTTTTTTTTAAACAGAAAACAGAAATGGGAACGTATTTTAAGTATACTGTAGCAACAGCACATACTGAAAAGAAAAATAAATTAAATGTTTTTTTTTTCCTTCTAGAACTAGAACTGAAAATATGATTTGAATATAGACTGGTGTTTATGGATATCTATTCAAATGTCACTATTCTACTATGAAACTGCAAATGCAAGTCCTGCTACACGGCTTTAACAGAACATTTACCTGTTGTACTCCCTCTGAGCCAAAGGCAGCCCTAATCTGTTCAAGCTCTCGGCTCAGCTCCTCCATCGCCAGGGACTTTGCCACCAACTCATCTTCCATATCTTGCATCCTGTCTCCCCTCGCCACCTGCGACAAGGACTCGGCCTCCTCCTAAATGGGGTCACGTAGAGAGCGTTTAGCGAGCACTCTGTCTCCAAAACGTCACGCCGGCCAGGTTAGTGCTGACACAGCTGTTAGTTCAGCAGCCAAATTAGCAGGACTGGGCAGCAAATGCATTGATCAGTTAAGTCTTAATCTTTACAGACCCATTGCTGAGCCTACAAAAACAGACCGGAGACTTTGGTCTGCTTTCCGGAATGCTACAGATCATTTCTCAAAAAAGGGGCCGATTGCAATTAAATTCTCTTTCATTCTGCAGGATATAAATCCCTCTTTAAGGTTTCACCTTAGCAGAAAAGTAGCAGTAGTCTCAAATATTAAGGAGGGCACAACACACCCCAACCCCGTCCATATTTCTCAGTATCTGTCTTGCTTTTGGTTAGTTCGCCCTCTCTCATTCTGACACTAATCATGGTGAGCTCGTTGTGTAACGCCTCTTGTCCCCACTCAGTCAGCCACTTCACTGTCCGTCTCTCGTCCTTTTGTCGCTCGCCTCACTCCCTCAGTCCACCCCGCTCCCCCACCGCTTTCAGAGTAATATACACCTCTGAAATGTCACAACAACCTGTTGTTACAGATTGTAAAAAAAATTAAGAAAGAATATAAGAAAATAATATCATTATTATTATTTTACAGTATTATATAAATAAATATAATACTAATAAGGGCATCTTTTTTTTGCTGATTTTCCATGGTCCTCCAGATTCCTTGTTTTACCTGACAGTCTTATTGTGGATTTACAATAGGAAGCTCTGCATGAAGGACATTGGTTAGTGGGTTACAGACAATCCTGTTGGGATTAGATTATATTAAGCAGAGAGTAAAGCGCATCAATCAAGCAGGGAGTTTGTTAGCAGATCTTAGAAGCAAAGAATCTCTTCTCCGTTTACAATACCCAGATGAACTCCTTGGAGGACATCAATATGTTTTCTGTCATCTCATGGCTCCCATTCACCTGTTAATTTACAAGGCTTTCAGTGCAACGTTAAATACTTACATATTGTGCTGGAAAAGATAACTTCTCTTTCAGCAGTCATAGTTGCATACTGAAGTCGTAAACTTTACAGTACATGACAACAGAGTGAGAGCACGCCAAGAGGTTGATTTAGCTATGCCTAAAATCCTGGCAGATATTTTTCATTAATTGTTCTCGTACTGACAAGTAACAGCATAACATTTTGAATAATGAATACAATTTGATAGTATGCTTGAATCAGACCACATCTAATATTAACAGCCCCAATTTCATGTTTGAAAGACTTTGAAAGACATTTAATGATGATGGGCACATCCTTGACATTTTGAAGTACAAACTATAACAATATCATAATGAGCACCCTCTCTTACTTTCATGTCCTATTAATTCAATTCTAGACATGTACAGTGCTAACCTGGCAACTGCTTCAACCCTTACTTATCTTCTCTTTGCTGGTATTCAAGAATAATGGAAAAGTGAAATTACAAATGATTCTTTTCAGGTTTTGAGGCCCCATGTGAGTGAGACAAAGGCAACATGGCCCCTAAGATCCCAGTAGTGTTATAACAAACAAAAAGCAATTCCAATTAATGCGAGATGTGTCGTTATTTCATGTTATACAGGCTTATATTGTTGATAACAGAATTATATATGATGGAAGTTAATAATGAAAAGGATACCCAAGTCAAAAACACGGGTATCCTAACAGATATTCTGAAAAGTCTTCTCACCTCCGAGGAATAATCTTCAGCAGTTGTGGACACCTCGCTCTCTGGCTGCAGAGGAAGACAGTAAAGTCACGTTGATCAGCAGACATTGGATATTTCTAGGGGTACGCATTAGTCATATTACAGTGAAGCAATCCCACAACATACACTGGCTAAAGCAGGGGCATACGTAGCACCGTGTATCAATGGTGAGCAATAACCATCACACAAAACAAACCAATGCTTAGTAGATGTATTTATTCAATCAGTGACAGATAAAGAGCTGCATCAAGATGCAGTTTGCTCTGCTATTATTTTGGGGAAGGGGGGTGCTATGCTAAAACTTTTGTCATCTCAATTATAGTTGTCTATTGTGGTGAAGCATGGACAAAGCATGTTATTCTGCAGAAGTGTAAAAAAAAAGTGCACTCCATTGTCTGCATTCAGTATAGGCCTAACCTACTTTTGACAAACAGCAATTTTCTTACTTTAAAGTACTGTCTATTTAGGGATCATTTCTGGATCAAAAATGGAAAAGACCCTTGGGGTTTGACAGGGAAGGAAATTACTTTCATTTCGAGTTGGTATTGGCAGCAGGTAGTGTGGGCTGGCGTACTTACAAGGGACAATCTGACATTTTATCCCACTGTGTAGGCTATACAGCACCCCCCAAAACACAAATGTTGTCCTGATTAGCTACTACCAATGCCACCTGACTTGCTGAGAACAGTCTTGTTTCTCTAGTGGATGCAATGGAAATCTGGGATTTCCTCAAAAATAATCAGTCTTTAAAAAAACACATTTACTGTAAAATGACCTTAATGTGCAGCTCAGCTATACACAGAGACTGGTCCAATCCATTTTGATTACAGCAAACTGTATCCAGGTTTACATAAACAAGCATCTATCTGTAAGCCACAAAAACACAAATATATCTGTGGCTCATGCAAGCAAAGGACTTGAAAGGCTGAAACTTTGAAACCGTCGTGTTTCCATGGCAACCTCATCCTACTCAGGGTTAACGCTGTCGCAACACACACCATCTCTGTGTACAAAGCATTAAGGCTCCTGACCAATTAGCCTTTGGTTAAGTGCAATGTTGTCATAGCAGCGGCATATTTAAAAGTGAAATAAAACAAATAATGTAGTAATAATAATACATTTAAATAAATAATTATAATAAATGATTCAAAAAGCTTAATCATTTTACTTTGATATTCAGTTGACAGTTTCATTAATTATCTTTGGAGAACATCTGCATTCTGTGGGATGGAGGCTCACACTAGACGTGTGCACTCTGTTAAAACAGACTGTGATGAATGCAGGTCTCTCTCAAGGATGACAAGTAGCCACAAATGAAGCCAACCCTCTCCTGAATCAACCTTCAGGTCTGCTGCCGACGAGTGCAGAGAACCCACCACACTCGGTCACACACAACGAGACAGCTCAACCTGTTGTAATGGCAATCGTCTGTTTCCATGGCAACCAGTTATTTTGTAGGTACGTACCACGTCTAATGTACAGTGGGTGCAAGGGATAAGGGGATGAACAGAGAACTATTGAGTTCCAGAATGTAAAATATTTCATGCAATTTTATAAATATGATGCAACTGTATGGGTAGGCATCATCACTGAAGAATTAAACATACTCCTTAGCGATTGGTCGGTTGTTTTATCACTTTTGTGTGCCTTTCATATTAGGATATGTCGTTATCGTCCTCATAACTGTCCAATCACGACAAACCATTAACTTTGAAAGCCAGTTGAATTTGTTGAGAGTCAAGAACGTTGATAATAATAACTTCACAGGCATATGCTGCTCACAAGTTGCTTCAGAAATTAGCTCCCACCAGGGAACTCTTCTCACTTGGCCTAATAACACATGGAGCTTTCTCACTATGCCAAATAAGCCTTGTACTTTTATTCTGGTGAACACACATTCCAACAGCGTGGACCTTGCACAGAACAGTAACTGAGGCTTACTTCTAAAAGGTTTTTAAACTCAAGACAAAAGCTAATATCACGCAGACTGAAATATTTAACGGTTGCAGTATATTTCTGAATTTGATGATTGTGTAATTGCTATGCAATAACCTCAAATGTTTATAATGGAATAATGTTTTTCCATCTTAGGAGAGACGCAGAGACAACATGTTACTTGTGAGCCAACCATTGGTGACGTATAGTCCCTACCTCTATGGTGTAGGTCTGGTCATGTTTGACCGCGTCTCCGCTCCTTAGCGTCCGGGCGAAGGTGAACTCCTTGGCGAGCAGCTCTGCATCTTCTGTCTCCAAACCTCCTGCTAACACCTCTTCCTCCCCAGCCGGCTTTCCCAGAGACTCTCCCTCGGAGTCCTCCACAGGCTTCTTTTTCTTCTTCTTCTTCTGATTCTTCTGGGAGTCCGCGTGGGCTTTCCTCTGCCGATACTCAGCCAACTAGGACACAGGAGGAGGGTGGGGGGTGAGGGGGTGAGATTGCCAACATTAAAGCCAAATGATCACACTGTCTGAACTTATTAAACTCATTACAAGAATTCTTTAAAATCAATACTTAAAAAGACCTTAACATTTGTTAAACCTTTTATAATTTACACACATGGCCATTTGATTAATGTTCATGGCTGGCACAGTTAAATGGTCTACCTACTGTAAGAGTACACGGCTTGTCGAAACCCAAGTGGAACATTGCTGGTGTCCATTGGGTGTCTGTTTTACAAGTGGCAGTTCTTCAGGTGAGCTGTGATTGAGCGCTCACTCCCTGTCCATATGACAGAAAACGTATGCCTCCTGTTGTGCCAACAGCTAATCTTAGCTCCTAGCTAAATGGATTACACTTTTAAACGACTAAACAGTTTGCTTAAAATTGAGGGTATTCGATTATGTCCAATGTTTAAAGACATTTTTATTGAATTTAATATTCTAAAAAGTGCTATCGAAGTTAAATATTAGAATGTTAGGCTGGAGTGTTGTACCTTTACTCCACTAACTGAAGCAACATTTGGGATTAGTCACGTAAATCACACCTATCTAACACACTTTAATAAATTTCTTCCAAAAACAAAATAATATGTGGACCCGGAATTAGCCTAATAGTTAATAAATGTGGCCTGATCTAAGACAAACCCAGTTAAACATGTAAAGGTATTTCATTTTCTGTGAATGGATAGTTTTTCTGTGTAATGCTGTTGTTTCTATGGGAGATTTTAAATATAAAATAGGAATGTTATATTTCTAAAATCAAATCTCAGCATGATGTTGGCGTCATCCTTCCATTTATCTACAGTTCATTTTTGCAGCGTGCGCGCACACACACACACACACACACAAACACTCCCACACACACACGCACGCACGCACAAACACCAGCATGGGTGTTTTTTACACTTAATTGTCACCATGGTAATGTTGGCACTAATTACATAGACAGTAGCAATGTTGATGTCAATTATGTATGAATGACTGGTGAAAGCCAGCAGAGAGATGACAGAGCTCACATGGCAGAGCAGACAGCACTAGACTGCAATTCACACTACAGCTATCACATTGATTTACATAGATAGCAGGTCACCAAGGATACTACTGTATGTTAATTCACACGTATCCATCTGGCAGGTCACTGCTCTACTCTACAATACTGTATGCGTTTATGTAACTCAATGAGCTGAACCTAGTGGCAATGCAAATAATTACTATCTTGATGAAGTGCCCCAAAAGGGTGTAGCACCTACGATCCTGGGGAGGGACACAGACAAATTATAAGTATAAGTAAGTAGCCTACAAACTGAGGAGATCTAAGAACAAGACTTGGAATCTGATTGTAATAATCCATTGTCATATTTGTGGTAATAATTAGGACTTAAATATACAGAACATACAAAATATGGTCATTAAACACTGGCTGGTCATGTTTTAACCGTAAACCTGTAATGTCAATATTTACAGCAAGACCTACATTACCCAATACATTCTCTGCCTGGCACGCTCCCAATAGAACGGTAATCTCTTTTTATGTGTGGCACTAATTGTTGCTTCCTGACTACTTATGCAGACAAATGTGTACATGACTGTAATGTCTTACAGTTACACCTGTTTAATTACATGACATGCATTAACACACAGAGCCTTGGACAGACAGTAGCCCTACGGATACTTTGTTGCACTGAAAGATGAAAATACACAAACTATAGCTAAAGGATATTGTAGTCATCGCCACCTCTAGGTAAATGTTATCATCACTTTGGCTAATATAAGAAATAATACACCTTTAAATAGTAAACCGTGTTTGCTCAAATGGTCTGACTTTGCCGGGTGCAGTCGTGATTAACAGTTCTCTAAAGGATTAACTACATCCCTGAGACAAGTAGATCATGTTGTCATTGCTGTCGTCAAAGTGTGTACTGTACACCCTCATTGTCACCAACCAGTACGCAACTTGAAAGCAGAAACTGAATGCTAGTTTCCTGCACCTGTGCTAGCAGAACACACATCAAAATAAATGTGTAAATTTGGCCAAATTTGTTGTCTTGTAAGGTATCATGCATTGCATTGTTGTTGATTGACAGGTACATGGTAACAGTAACTACAAGTAGGCCACTGGAACAACGGTAGTAGTTATGGCACTGCAGCCTGTCAAAATCAAATCAGAAACATTATATTTATTCATAAAGTATGCTATTCAGTCAGACCACGGCAGAAACTGCTTGTCTATTTAGCAATGCAAAATAATAAATTAATAGAATCCTAACAATCTAAATCTAATCACTAAATGCAATATTGTAAGACAACCCGTTAAATAGATAGCTCTATCCAATGGGGCTTTCATCGGCCCAAACGCCAAAGTCAAAACCAAAGAGAATCTAGGCAGCATTACAATACGTTCTCCTGATGTGGGCCAAATATTATTTAACCTTAAATCAACTCGACAACCACAGAACATTTCCTAAAATAAATGTTAGAGTGGCACTATAAAGCAATGTAGGCCTACTGCATTTTCAAGATTATGTTTATCTAATCCTCTATCAGATATCGTACCCTAAGAGCTTGACATGAAGTAACAGACCATTATATATATATATATATATATATATATATATATATATATATAGCAAATGTCCAGGGGGAATTGGTAAGTGGCTGCAATTAGATTTTGGCCTAGGGAGAATGCTATGGAATTGGGAAGCCAGTGCCTAGCCAATACGACATAACACGCGTTTGACTACGTTACAGTAGCGCAGTAAAGTAGCTGTGCTATTATTAAAGCTCCAACACTGAAAAGTTGACAATCCTGTCGCACAAGAATGTCAGCTTTTGCTCACGTGTAGTTAAAAGAATTCTATCATACGAACAATACGAATTATGCTAAATCATTAATAGTTGTTGAAATCATGGAATGTGTACTGTAACTAGGCTGCTAACAACCATACGGTAAGGTTAGGTATACCGTAACTATTATGGTACGCAAACCCAGAGCTGTCAGAACAGGTCATGTGTTTTTGGTGGGACTGTTTGACAGCTGAGTGTGGAAAGGAGGGTCAAAAACATCGTATTAATAACCAGACCAATAAACAATATATGGCCGACACTGATACAAATCATAAAAGATGTATTTGTGTACCGGTACAGCCTATTAGTCATTATTAATTTTGGTCAGGCATGAATTGAACACCATACCTTTGCTTTGCCGGCCTCGAGCTTCTTTTGCCTCTCCCCGTCTTCCATGACCGTTGTTCCCGTGGCTAAAACAAGATGAAAATAGCTTCATACGCGTCATCAACGAATAATCCTAAAATCTCGATATGAAATATCTTTCGTCTGACTGCCACTTGGTTGATTAGGAGAACAATTAATGCGGCTGTCTCGCATTACTCGCAACATACTCCTTCTTGGAACGGTCTTAACTTCGCCGCCATGTTTTCCAAGTAAACATGAGACGGCTGTGATGACATCGCTTAGGTGCTTATTCGGCCACGCCCTTTCCGCATTTTTAGTTTTCAGACAATATTTTCACATTTTATTACATTATTCATTGCCATGCAATTATAAGAATAAATACCTGTTTTATTAAATATAAGATCATTATGTTAAATCAGGGCAACTTTTTCACATAATTTTACTATTAATCAAAGCATTGATAAAATCCAACTGTGCAGTGCAGTAATGCATTGATTGGAAATAGGGCAAAGGCAGATGCATGAGCTTGGAGATTTACAGAATGTCACCCACCTGCCTAACTAATTTCCTACAGGATATATTGCTGTGTGTACATGATAACATCTTAAGAAGCTGTGTGCATCCTATATACTTCAATAAGACATTCAACAAAAGCCCCTGCTAGAGACAGATAGAGGTCATGATGATGAAGGGCAAAAAATAAAATTGAGAGGCATACAGCCTCTTTGCTGAGACTACATATGCCCACATAATTCAACCTGGTCAAGGGGAAATTGTCTAGAACAGGACACGAGGAGAACACAAGACAAAATATTAGTCAAAGAAACAATATGTGTATGTTGTAGGTTGTTGCTCTCAAACTCACCAGCGGGTGCAGGAGAAGAAGGTCTTTGTCTTCTGGATACAGGAGCCGTGCAGCTTATTGTCTGGCAAATCTTGAATTCCACCCATCTTCTTTTTGACATGCTTACCAACTTGGATCCCACCTCCAAACACTTGTTGTATGTGCAGTGGCCTCAAAAGGAACTACCGACAATCTGAAAGTTTAGGAACCTCAATTATTGATGCACCTAAGGGGTCCTGTATCAGGCCTATACCATTACCCAAGCAACTCTAGCACATGACCGCAGACACAATTCACAGCAGCTGTTGTACGCATATGGCGACAGTAATCATAAATGATTCAATAGTGCCTTTAAATACAATATTAGCAGAACAGATCTCTGTTGGAATTTGTCCATTTAATGCTGTAGAATATAAGCTAGGTGTAATAGTAAGCTACAGCAGCCTAGTATAGTTAGAATTTAGTTTGTGTCTGTTTTACATAAAGTATATAAACACTGTTATTATATGTGTTGGGTCCTCCTCTTATAACCTCAAGGTCTATCTGTACATTGTGTTATATTTCTCAGATCAAATGTTTATTAATATAGCATGTATATTTCAGCCACCTGACTGTTTTATTTTATTTTGTATATATTTATCAGATCAGATGTTTATTACTATAGCAGTTCAGCCAACTGTTTTATATCTTTGTATTTGCAATGCAAGATGTCATTGAGTGTTTAGAAAGGCGCCCAAAATAAAATGTATTATTATTATTATTATTATTATTATTATTATATATAAGGGAATATTAAATTCTATTAAGTCATGACTGAAGAGAATGGAGGATACTCTTGCGCATTAGTTTGTATAATACCAACAACATGATGCTGCATTTAAATATTCATAAGAGGTGGTGATTATCATCAAAGAAAGTTCTGCATGCTGGAGTGGGCATCAAGAGTAGCAAGGACATCTTCTTGGAAATAACATAGCTCGTGGTTTGGTTTGACAGTATTTAATCCATATACAGCTACGGCATGAATAGGAGATATTGTATTCTTTATTTTTATGCACTTTCTATGCACTTTAAGATTAATTAATGCAATTGACCTTTCCCAAGCCCCGCCCCTTTTTGCATGTCCAATAAACATTTTTGGAACCTTCGGTCAACTGTCTGTTTTGCTGTAATAGCTTTCTATGGAGATGTGTCTTACCTAGTTACAGTAGCTAGGTAGGACAAGTTAAAGGGGCGGGGCTTGGGAAGGTCAGTTAGTGAAAGGAATGGTGGCCAAGCAGTATAGCTGAATCATGGAATTTGTTATTTAATTCTAAAATAAAATATTATAACAAATATCGAATATAGCCTATTATATATTATTGGGACCCTAGCATTTTCCAGACTTAATTATACAATATCGGTCAAAAGTTTTACAACACCCCAATTCTTCCAGGTTTTTATTTAAATTCATGCAGTGTCATGTGTCATGGTACTCTGAGATGACGCATATAACAAATAAACAATTAAAGTTAAAAAATAAATAATGGAATCAACTTATAAAATAAATTTGACTTCTCAAAGTAGCCACCTTTGGCAGATATAACAGCTAAACATATTCGTGGCATTCTTTCTACAATGGAAATCAAATATTCTTCAGATAGTTATTCCCAACTCTGTTGCAGAAGTTCCCATACATGTGTGGCACTTGTATGTTGCTTTGCTTTCCATTGAAAGTAATCAAGGCAAGTTGGGAACCCTGTGGGAGTTGGTAGCACCAACGTTCAAGGCTCGATCAACCTCCGTTGCTGCAGAATAGCTTTAAATTGTAAACCAATTTCTTGTTCCCTGAAAAGGGATTTTTTTTATATAATTCTGAAATTAACATTATTTTTCAGTTTTGAGTAACTTTTTTTTTTCTCTGGCAGTTCACCACTTATCTTTGTACCATTTCAAGCTATTCATTGGACTTGAACTGCCTGAATTTCAATAATAAACTGGAAAAATTGAGTTGTTCTAAAACGTTTGACCGGTACTGTATTTTCCAGACATTCTCAAAACCATTAAATGCTACCCAGAATTGGGCAGCACATCAATTATACTTCAGGTCATTAATATATATGATATATATATTTTGTTTTATTCTAGCCAGTTATATTTTTTAGGCTGACAAATATGCTATCAAATAGTGTCATCTAGTGGACACCAATAGATTTTAAACTCCAAAACACTAGAAGGCGCTAAACAGATGTACAGCTATTTGGTGTAACAGACAGAGCAAGGAATGCGACAACCTTTGAGTCCGAGGAGAAACGAAACTTGAGCTGTCCAACTTCATTCTTAATTGGTACTTAAACACTAACGCTTGTATCCTAAATAATAACTAATTTAAATGAATGTGTACGTACGTTGTATTTATACCAATAGTCATATGCTTATTGATAGATGAAACATTCCTGACTCATAGACTACATAATAGTATTAGCGTATTTAGCATTAGCAATGTTTATGTCAACCTAATGCATGATGTGGCAAAGTATAACCCGTTTGTGATTAGGTATATCCTTAGTCCCTTACTGTAAAGAACAGGTACCATATTTTTTTTATAATGTTGATATGCAATTATTCTTATTTGACACCATATCTTTGTTGTTTTTAATATTTTTTATTGTGTAATTAATCCACATTAGGCCCACTGATATGTTGCAGCCTATCAGTGAAAATGGCAGCAATACCTATAATGAGGGCCCTGCTAAACCTTCAGCGATCAGTAGCAGTTCGATGCAGCTCTTCCCTCCTTATGGTGCAGTTGGCATCTTCCAGCCGGGTGACGCTTTGTACCGTGAGCTCAAAGAATGAGGAGCCCAAACTCGGGGCTGGCACAGAGAATGTATCGCTGCTTGAGAACCTGAATCTCATGGGAGTGGATGTGAAAATGGCACGGCAGCGTCAGCCTGGGGTGTTTCGTAAAGTCTTCACGAACGAGCAGGGCCTCGCTGTGTTTTTGAAAAGCAAAGGCGCTAACCGCAAGGTAATTGCCAGCATTATATCTCGCTTTCCTCGCGCCATCACACGCTCTGTGGACCACCTGGAACACCGCTGGGAGCTGTGGAGGACAATCTTCAAAAGTGATGCGGAGATCGTTGGTATTATCGACCGCTCGCCTGAGTCCTTCTTTCGCTCCAGTGACAACGAGAACCTGGAAAAGAACATATTGTATCTGACATCCCTGGGCCTTAACTCCAAAGACCTCTACCGGCTGCTGAACACGGCGCCACGCACTTTTTCCAACAGTGTGGAGCTCAATAGACAGATGGTGGAGTTTTTAGAAGACACCTGCGAAGAGCTCGGAGGAGAGGAACCAGAGAAGTTTGCCAAAGCGGTCATATCTAGGAATCTTTACATTCTTATCCGAAGCATAAAGAGAGTCAAGACCAACATTGACTACATGAAGACCACCCTCAAACTGAGTGATCCTGAATTATTACTTCTGCTGCAAGGTCCAGGAGCAGAAATACTTGACCTTTCCAATGTGTACCTCAAACGGAACTTCCAAAGTCTTCAGGAGAAGATGGTTTCACTTGGTTGTCATGAGACCGACCTAAAACAACTTGTCTTCACCTATCCTTTGGTTCTTTACATTGGGCCAGACACACTTCTTACCAAACTGGATTGTCTACTGAAAGGAGGAATAACAATGAAGCAGATACTGGAGAAGCCCAAGGTTTTGGAGTACAGCACACATAATATTACAATGCGAATAGAAGAGCTGCAGAGTGTGGGATATGACTTTGAAAGGAATGGCATCACCATCTTGGACACTAGTCGAAAGCGATTTGATGCAAAGATGGAAAAGCTTGCTCTCTCTGTGGATGAGTGAATGTACTACACTGTATGTGTCTATGGATGTTACCTTTCTTTTAACTGTTGTTGAATATACTTACTTATTTTGTAATATTTAATGTTATACAAAATGTATTTCAATAAATAAATTTAAAATGTGTTTTTCTTTTTAAATATTCTTTGTATTTTTTTTATATTCTACTTTGTGGAAATGGTTTAAAAATACATCACAGGTGTAACACTATTCAGAAGCTCTAGTTAAAGTAAAATAACATACAAGACTCATGTATGTGTGTGTGTGTATGTGTGTGTGCGTATATATGTGTGTGTGTGCATATATATGTGTGCATATATGTATATATGTATGTATGTATATATGTATGTATGTGTATATATATATATGTATGTATATGTGTATATATATATGTATGTATATGTGTATATATATATGTATGTATATATGTGTATATATATGTATGT
>JAODTR010000003.1:0-16246 GCA_025399935.1 Amblyopsis rosae | reverse complement strand
GGGGTCCCCTGCTGGAGCTGCTGCCCCCGCGACCCGACTCTGGATAAGCGGATGAGGATGGATGGATGGATGGAATTCATTTTCTATTTTGACATTTTTTATTTATTATGCTGAATTACTTTACTGTTTATAATGTACTATATATTTGCATTATAATAAGCTCCTAGGCGATGCCAAGAAGCATTAATTGACATGGATTTGGACCACATAAAAAAAAACTTTTGTTTGTCACCAACCAGACGAATACACTTTTTGTCAAATTCACCAAATGCCTCCTTACATTTCGCTAATTTACCATTCTCTGTGGATGTTGAAAAAATAACTTGATACTTCTACACAACCCTGGCTCTGTAAATAATAACATAAACAACGTGGAGAACACCGCTCGTATCAGCAAAGTGGTAGCACCCCGCTTTGCTTCACAATGCATTTCTATGAGAGAGGCGGCACCTCGGAGCGATACTGTTTTGATTTGAGCTCAGAGTTAGCAAGAATGACTGACCCTGCCTTTAAGTCAACAGGTTCACATTAAACGCTGCATGCTTTCACCGTGAGACACGTTTCCATCACCTTGGAGTGATGACGTTATTCCTTATCCATCACCACCAGTGAACAAATTAATTTAGCGCACTGATACTTAACTCGTATTCCATCAGCCTTGTCGTATACTAACTTTCTGATGTGTATCAAATTTGAGCGATTACATTTTCTGATGGAGAAAGATAATAATAACATGGGGGAAAAACAAGCTCTCAGAGTGCATCTAAGGCAGTCCCCTCCCCCACAATATGAACCACCGGACTCAGAAACACTGAGATCTCACAGATATCGTGAGATCAGGAGAAACCCTCCTCATCTTTGCTGTGTTATGTTCATCCCTGCTTGGCCCACTTCTTGTCCTCCCTGCTGGTTCCGTCTATCCGCCTTTCCTCCTTTCAACGTTTTACACCCAACTGTAAAGTGTGATGGCGGCCTTGTTATGCAGGTTGAATGATTATAATCATTTATTTAATTCTGAGGCTTTGTGTGAGAATGTTCTCTCTATATGTCGTATAGGGAGAATGTTTTTTATTATGTGCAATATTTACTTTTCTTCTTCGTGGGCTCTATTACAAAATAACAAATTATATAATATTATATTTACATAGTGGGGTTAAGTTTGACTGCATTTTATTATTGTTAATGTTATTTTGGACCACATAAGCTACTCTAACATAAATTATACTATGATTTATTGAAATAATAGGGTGGATACAGTTTTTTAAGTTAGTTCTTGCCCTTCCCACTTCTCCCACCCAACTATCCTAGTTTTCCTTGGAATTCAAAGAGCGATAGTAAAGTTTCCCACTGTAATCCTGTAGTGCCTCTCTTGAATCTGCTGAGCTTTGTTTTGTGTTTACAGTAAACTAGGTTTGAAGTGTGATGGATTATAACATCACCTGTGTAACAAAACCTAGCCTTAGCCTAGCGTTCTCTACGCATGCCCTCTGTTACCTTTGCTCCATCCCTTTCTCTATGCGTTTTTTGCTGAGGACATCTTATTGTTTATTAGAGGGAGGGGCAGGGAAGTGAACCCAAATGGTTGGTGCATGGTCAACCCTATTCTTGTTAATGAGCTGTCAAGTCCAGACCGGGGTTCCCACACACACACACACACACACACACACACACACACACACACACACACACACACACACACACAGTGGGGAGTCTCTGCCATGCCTGCATGCCTGTAATTGTCTTTCATTTGAGACCCTCTGCGTCTCTCCCATGATATACAATACCTTAGTAGTACATAAGGATTTTCAACAGCCTTTTATTGAAACACATTCTTTCCATTCTTTCCAGAATTACACATTAGTCTGTATTGCGATTGTTCACATGTTTTCTGTGAGTTTTTTGTTTACCGTCCCACACACGCACGCCCACACACGCACGCCCACACACACGCACACACACACGCACACACATGCATGCATGCCTATAACGCACGCACGCACAGCTGTCCTATGAGGCGCCACATTGACCTTTGAACTTTTATGGTCAGAGGTCAAGGCCAATCAAGACTCTCAATGTGAACAGAAGGGGCAATGGACTCCCTGGACTGTTCATTACAGCTGTGTGTGTGTGTGTGTGTGTGTGTGTGTGTGTGTGTGTGCGTGTGTGTGCGTGTGCTTGTGTGTGTGTGTGTGTGTGTGTCTCAGCAGGTTAAGAGCCAGTTCATTGGTACTGAAGACTGACTGAATACACACTAATGATTTATTTTATCCCTTTGTCTATCTTTCTCCCATTTGCATTTAGTCTCTCTTTAAAACGTATCTTTATTACTCTTTATTAAAGACTGCAAGAGAATATATTGCACCAATATCTGTGTGTTCCTGTAGGTGTGTCAACAGGCTACTGGTACACACATATGTCGCAGTTAACCATTGTGGTCTGTGGTTTTTATTTCCACAACTGTGGTCTATTAGTTCCATATTTAAAACCCCAAGGGGTGGGGGGGGGTTCTGTATATGTGTGTGTGTGTGTGTGCGTGCACGTGTGGCTATCAGCAGGGAGCATGCCAGCGTCTCTGCAGGTCTGACGGTCGCTGATAAGAGCAGCGTGATTAACTCGCCTAAGCATACACGCACACACACACACACACACACTCGCACACACACACACACACACACACATGCGCACACGCACAAGCACAATGTACACACACACAGACATGCATACATACACACTCATGGGGGCTGGTAGGCTATTGTTGGAACTACAGACGTCTGACGGAGCACTGATAATCAACCATCAAATAACATCCCTGCACACACACACACACATGCACACGCACGCACACGCACATGCATGCACACACACACACACACGAGTCATATTCAAGTCATTATTAACGACGTGACAGACCGATACAGTATGTGACACTTAAAAAGTAAGCCGCTGAATATTACTTTTAACCATACTTCAAACAGCAAGAGGACAAACATATAATCTTCTCTTCTGTTCTCTTCGGTCCTTATCCCTCAGTTCAGCACCCGTTTCCCCCCTTTGCTGCCCCCCCAGCCCCCTCCCATCCCCGACGCAGGGCCCCATGTACCTCCTTTGTTCTCATGGAGGCATGACACACACGCACACACACACACACACACACACACAGCCACAGCCTACAGTATGTGAGTGGTCTATTAACAGGCAATGTATCAGTGACAGTCTATTGTTTGCGGGCGCGAGGGAAATGTAACCTGGCACAAGGTTATTTGACTAAAAAGGCATGTTATTGAATTAAAAAGAACATACATTTTCCAGAACTTTAGGAAAATGCATGTTGCAGCTGATATAGCCTGATGTTTTTATTGCTTAGTGACACCAGGGAGCGTTGGCATTTGAAAGGCAAAGTGCTCTTTTTCTGATAATAGCTTTTTAATGAAACAAAAACAGCCCCTTTACTCCCTCAAATTAGTTTTAAAGCGAGCATGGCCGACACTCTGATGGCTTCAGGTGGTACTGCCGTTGGTCAGGGTTCGTAGCTGTTGTCTCTGACCAAAGCTAACCCAATTCTGCTCCGCTATAGCGTAGCGTAACTCAATGGAATAACTGCATGGCTCTGCAACTCTATGAAGCTGGAATCAGCAAAATTACTCCTCATCGTGTGATGGGAGATATGGAGGAGGGAGGTGGGGGAAGGGCAGAGAGAAGGAAGAATATAAGGGGCTCAGAAAAGACTTAGAGAAAAGTAAAGAGAAAAAATATATTAGCTCTGTGTGTGTGTGTGTGAAATATTGCTTATTTTCTCACCTGCTCAATTGAGTCTCCTTTATAGCTGACCAAGCCAACCCATGCAATAATGCAAACGCCGTATGGACAACGGGAAATTAATTGAATGTGAACGGTGAAGTAAATGCATAGGACACTTTTTATAGCCCTAAAACCCTATAGCTCCTGTCTCACATTGTCCGGGAGCTAATCCAGCCATACCTGCACTGTGTGAGTCCTTCTAGGAGTGACACTCACTCTGAAGTTTGTAAATAAGATTCAGCAGACGTATGCTACATGGCTGCATCAAGTCGGGTGGGCTTAAACATGCATACAAGGCTCACACTGTGCGGGCCTCGCACAAACATAACAGTAACAAGAGAGCGTAGCAGTTTTAATGAGACGGTTACTTTCTCGCCCCTCTGACTAATATGTCGGTTTCTATGGTAACAAACATGGTTATTTCACCGTCCCCTTTTAACCTCTTGTCGCTTCGTTTTGCCACGGCATTCTGTCTTCACGTCCATCCCTGTTCACTCTTTCCATCACTCTCGTTTTTTCTATACATGTTTCTCAACAACGCTCTTGTTTGCCTTCATTCATCTCTCTCCATCTCTCATCTCTCGCCATCCCTCTACCTCAACATATCCGCCTCTCCTCCCTTCATTATAGAGCTAAGAGGATTTGCGGGCACTGTGTGCCGGCATATGTGGGTGTATAGTGTGCACGCCTCTGTACCCAGACCCAATTACCCCTCTAAATCTCCTCTCTCTGTTGAGTTGCTCCACTGTATTCTCATCTAAATTACCCACTGTCCAACAGAATGTAACACCCTGAATTAAGCGGCGTTAGGAAGGACTTGTTCATGTTTACACATGAAGGCTAAACTGTTGTAAATCACTGGAATGGCTTGTGGAGACTGTTCAAAATGAAGAATATCTGTTAGTTGAAAGTATAATCTTAGGTGGGCTGACATTCAAGTTAATAATAAATTGACAAGATGGGAATTGGACTGTTAATTAGGAGAATAAGGTAAAACATGAGCAGACCAACTACAACAACAGCAGGATTCCACCAAAGCTCCCTGAAAGATGTTGATGTACACAATAATAATCTTTCACATTGTACTCGTTATTCAAAATATTTTCCATGTTTGTGTCCCACTGCATGTGTGTGCGTAACAAGCAAAGTGTGCGAGCATGTGCACCCGCATTTTAGGCTATGTGATAACGTGCCTTCAAAGAGTAGTGAAATAGTTTCACTAGTACTTTTTTGGTTGGTCAACAAGTTTTTGTTGGTTAGCGCCTGACCACAACAAATGTTAATCCCAAAATGTATTTATTTTTTCAAAACAGCAGCCGTGTCTCCTTCTGCTCCAGCTCCTGTTGGGCCTAAACCTCCAGTTCTTTCTACAAGTTTCTATGAGAGTTCTTTCTCAGCCAGGAGCTGAGCTTGCTGCTCAGTGAGCTATAGCTGACCTCCTATTTGCTCCTTTGAGGAGCAAAGTACACAGTGTTGCCCTTATAAGCTATCTCTTCTTTACACCCCCTCCACTTTAGTTTTTAATCTTTGGCTTCTAAACCTTTCTGTTGTAGAATGCTTGGGCATTCCATATGGAGGCTTTTGAGAAACCTCATTACTTTTATTTAAAATAGCTGCCTGGTTGTACGCACAAAAATACGCTAACATACATTATGAATTCAAAATGTATAGTCATATTTTTAACATGGTGGCATGGTGTTTAAGCTCTTTTACAAAACTGTAAAACTATTTTGTTTTTGGGATCATTACAACTGTGAAGTTCCATGGGTATTATTGAGCAATGTTCTTCATGATGCAATGAATCCATTCTGAAGCTTTAATAAGTGTGTATATATTTAATAATTTTGTTTTTATTACCTAATAAAATGTTACATTGTGGCATTACCTAATAGCATAAATATACAGTAACATACAGCTATTTTCTATAGTGACTCATGGGTGAGTTATGGATGAAAAGACTTGAGAACCACTGGGTTGCAGTTTAGCTTTCGATTATAGCAAAACAATCTCTAAATCTGGAGGTAAAAAAAAAAACCTTAATAGGAATAAAATAAAAAGCTTTTTGTGTCTACAAGCTGTGTGAGATTGCATTCAAGAGGAGAACTGCAAAACATTTTTCAATCATGTCAGTTGATATTGAGATAATATTCTAAATGACTTGCAGCACTAATGGATGACTGTACACATGCACGGACACACACACAGACACACGTGTGCATAAAAAAAAACACGCGCAGTGCTTCAGATATCGGTGTCGAGGGACAATCGAAGGTATCAGGTGTGAGGCAGCTGTTGACACAGACACAGTTTAATAGGCCTTCTATGTTTGAATTAATGATTCCTAGACCTCTGTGCCTCATGGCGTGTGCTGGCTGTCCCTTATGTCATGCAGATAATATACAAAGTAACTTTCCCCTCAAATATAGAATGATTAAAAAAGTTGTTTCTCCTGGCCAGTGGACTAATTTAAATCCATAGTAAGTTATCGTTTCACTTCTATATATCTATTAATAAATTATTATTATGCTTTCTCAGTGCCTTGATATGCAGGAACTTCCAAACACCATTGTTGAGTTTGAGATGTCCTGCACAGTACGTTAAGTTCCATATGGCTTCTCCTCATTTTGTCAACTGGACACTGTCTAACTATTGTAGTCTACTGTACACTTTCTGGAAGCTTCCATAAAAAAAGTGTTGTGTATATAGCTGTTTCTATATAATTATTTAGAATATTTGAAATTAATTAATTTAAAGAACCAAATGATGCTATAGTAGTCAGCAAACCTTGTGCGAGCTGGTGTTTCCTGTCTGGCAATAGTTTATTATACATCCTGCGAGGAGGTGATCAGGGAATAAAGGGGCCCAGCTAATTTCACAGACATAACTCTTTGTAGATGGATGGCCACAAGTCTAAAGAAGGGTATCAGCTGTCTCATATGCGCCCTCTATAATGAGCCACATGTGACTAGTTAATATGGACCCAACTATCTGTCTTGCCATGTACCTCTTTCCTCATCAAACTATGAGCTTGCCTGCCTGTGCTAAACTTGAACTGTGTTCCGAGGGCAATAATTGTGGACCGTCATCATAATTATGATTACAACCATCTGCAATTCTCTAGTTTATAACCACCGTACTAGTTACAGTGATGTTATTTTTCAAACCATTCCCCATTGCTGCTGAGTGTATATAAACACTAGGACAAAGTGTCTGAGTCACTGATCTGCTCAAAGACAAATGATGTGGGTTCTTACCTGAGCAGGGGGAATTTACCCATTATAACCGACAGGCTCAACAGACCAAAGGCTACATACCTAGGATATGGGCTCTGATACAATTAGCGCTCCCTTGTTCCCTGCGTTTAATGTTCCCTACTGTCCAATAATATATAAAAGACATCAAATAATTCTTGGGGTGCTGCGGCCTTGGGGGTACCAGGTGCTTGGTATGTGCCCATCCTAATTAGCCACATGTGACCAGTTAAAATAGGACCCATCTGATCTGTCCATTCGCCTCATTACTGCCCAATACATATTAATGCCCAGGGTCACATCTTATACATACAACATACATATTCATAGCGCACACACACACGCACACGCATATGTATATATCTTATGGACATGTTTAGTGGTTTGTGCTGTGCTTTGTTCTCTGTTTAACTGCTTCAGTTAATTTCTATTTCTAGACTTGAGAATAAGAATATCATCTGTTGAAATTGCGTGAATTCTTTTTTTGCATTGCATAGTATTTCTACTTTAATATATTTGGCATTGTGTTGCGTTGCTGTTATGCTGATGTCCATACTGACATTGGACAGTATGTGACATGACCATAATACTTGTTGGTGTATGGAATTGTATGTTGTCTTCACTTTTATCTTACATGCGGAGATAGTAATGTTTAATTTATTTTATAGCCACACACACACACGCATGCACACACACATGCATGCATGCATGCACACACACACACACGCTCACACACGCACACATCCTATTTGACTTCTATTTGTCCTCTGTTAGAGGTATTACCCTTACCTATTTATCTCTCGTTTCCCTGACCCCTACCTCTTTTGTCTCTGAATCTACACCTCTCCCAGTCAGTTGTTGCTCACAACCCCTTTCATCTGCAGATTGCCTTATATTTAAAACCATTTATTTGAATAGGATGTTTTGAATTTAACACCCTGTCATTTATGCGGCTAGGCAGAGGAATGAAAAGTCAACAATGACCCCTTATTGTGATTTCTGACAGGAAACACACAGACACACACGCACACACACACACGCATGCACGCACACACACGCACGCACGCACGCACGCGCGCACACGCACACACTCACACACTGCTTGTCTGTCTGGGTGCATCCAGGGCTATTATTATGCTAATGATCCTACGGTCTCTGCATGTACTCCCAAACACACGCTCAAACACACATCTATGCACACAGCCTGCGTTTGGCTGAGCTCAGCGGTACAGTCCAGTTCCCGGGTAGAAGAAAGATAGTGAGGAGTGGACAATTTCACCAAGCACAGAATTACGCCTAATAGAATGGACCCTTGTTATCAGCATAAGTCAAATGGATTCAACATGTACTGCAACTGTATAATAAATAAATAAGTAAAATAAACAATTCTGACACAGATACCTGTAATATATAAAATGACGTGGTATCCTCTACCACCACCCCCCCACACACACACACACACACACACACACACACACACACACTGAAGTACATACAAATGAGCACATAATCAGAACTGGACACAGAAACAAACACGCACAAAAGTACACATGCTCTATGCATGTATCAATGATAAATCGCTTGCTCTCTCACAATGGTCTTTGCCTAGGCCTGCATGAGACCATTCACCGTTCATGTTAAAATGTACTTTATTGCTTGCTTTGTTTGGATAAATACTTGCCAAAACAAGCACAATTACATGTACATACACTTTTATTTGTAAAATAGCATATTGAAAAATAACATAATGAACTGGTTACACAACCTTTTTACTAATTCTGTTTGTAAACAAGAAGTAGGCTGGCGTAATAGTGTTAGGCTCAGGGATTGTTTGTTCAAGCCTGAAATATATACCTCCCTGCACCCAAATGTTACAACTTAAATAGCCTATACATATAGGCTTAGAGTGAAATTACATGACTGTTGGGGACACACTCATAATTTATATTCCAAAATACAATGAAAATTTTTTTTGATCGTGCCCACAAAATTACGTCATTACAGTAAATAGTCCATGCCTTTGCTGGGCCATCATGTTCATATTTTCTTTGATGGATAAAATGTAGCACCCTCCCCTTCCCAACTCAATCTCTCTCTCTCCCCCCCCCCCCCCCTCTCTCTTTCCCCTACGTCGGGCTGAGCATTAAAGCCGCAACAGCTGATCTTGCGCTTCAGAAGGATCTGCACCTCACACGCCGATGTAGATAGCCTAAGAGGAGAAAGAGGAGAAATAGTAAGTGAATAGGCTACGGCAGGAGAAGAAAATGCTGGCTATAGTATAGATCATATTCTTATTTGTCTTCCCATTATAGTTGTTTATTCATATTTAAGGAATATTATTAGTTACTATAGTCCAGTGACCGCGTCCAATACTCTTTTGCACGCTATATTCGTTCCTTTATTACCTACTGTAGTTGTCGGCTATTATCCTTTCCATCCCACGTCATTTTGAAAGACTACAGACGGTGTTGATTTTTTATTTTTTACCGTGAAGCAATATCTTGGATTCAGTTGAAATTTAATAATCACACGGACTGTGCTTGGTGAGAAAGCCGGACTTTACGAGTAAAAACAAACCAACAAGAAACAATTGTGGTCCTGTTGCACTCGTACTGAACGGACGGCGACACGTGGACTAAAGAGGGAGACATAGCGATAGTCTTGTGCTGTGAAGGGGAGCTGTCCAGTGCTGAAAACACACGAAGGAGTTGAGAGACTGTTTATTGCTTGTTCAACTGCGGTTATTTTTGATTTAACGGAATAATGCTCCAGTAAAGCACAAGGGGACGTTTTACACGTGACACTTGACTTGTGGAGCTACAAGGTCTACAAGTATTGCAGCGAATGAGGGAAATATCAGTCTACGCTTTTTTCCTATGACCCCAAAGAAAAAGTGTGCGTGAGTGCGTGTGTTTGTGTGTGTGTGCGTGTGTGTGTGTGTGTGTGTGTGCGTGTGTGTGCGCGCGCACGTGTGTGTGTGTGAGCGAGAGTGTGAAATAGAGAGAGAGAGAGAGAGAGAGAGAGAGAGAGAGAGAGCGCGCAATAACAGCAATTTAATAGGCTATACCTGAGTTGACAAACCATAACAGCATGTCCCAACATCCAAGGCACTTTAACTGCCTGATAAGATAAAGAATACATGCTCAAATAGTCTACATTTGAATCCAGTTAATTAAGACTTCTCAAGTATATGCATTATAGTTGTTGCTCAGGATTGTGAGTGCTTGTATGCGGGTGTGTATTCGTGTTGGTTCTATCAAAGTTCCATCATGCCCCGGTCTTTCTTGGTGAAGAAAGTCAAATTGGATGATTTTTCAGCTGCCGAGCTAGAGAGCAGCTATGGGCGAAGGAATGAACACACGCTGAGCCTGAGGTTCCATCATCATGACAAAGGTTGGACACGCACACACACACAGAGTTGCATAACAACACACTCTGCAGTACGCACACACAGCTGGCCATTATGCCTCTTCTGTAGCCTTTTTTAGTGTCAAAACACAGAAATTGTTGACAGAAATTGCCTGTGATCAACAATAACTTATCATTCTAATTAGATGAGTTCCATATACATTATAACATACAGTAAGCACCATGTTACTGTAATGTAATGTACTGTGTCATACAATTATGATTTCTTGTAGGACATTACAGAACCAATCAGGGGAAGGTGCTTTGGAACATTTTCCATTAAAATATGATCATTTATAGCATTATTATTATTTCATATTATAGCAACACTATATAACACTAGTTCAATGTTCCCTGCATGAAGGACATGGCCCTGCATGGCCCTTTAGCATACAGTCGATGGTGCAGGTGATGTTCTCCCGTTCAGATCTCACAATCGTAGAACAGTTTCCAGCGTGTCATGTCCATGACAATAAATAGGAAGGAAGCTATATGGATATATTGGTTAAACGGGTCACCCACAGTACACTCTAGTGCTGTGGTCCATGCATCTTACTGTAGACTCATGCTGTAGCACCATAGGTTTTGAGCTCATGACCCGTCTAAATGAAAATGTGACCTTTCCAATTCTCCACAAATGTCAGACAAAGTGTGTCGCAGTGTATTCTAGGCCACACTACAGTAAATGCACCATCCATTTCTTGCTATGGATTTTTGAACAGCCTGATTAAATGCTGTGTTCTCTGGTGACTTGAAAAGCAATACCCTGCTCCCACAAGAAAAAGGACACACTGTCTTCTTCTATTGATCATGGCCTTATACTCAGAGTTGAAATAGTTCTACACAAATGCACGCTGAATTGCGATAAAGTCAGGCCATGTTATAGTAAGTACAGATTACAGTAAAGTACAGGAAACACAGGAGTTAAGGAAAGGCTCGTTTTCCCAAACCACACTTCGACTGTATCGACTGGCTTTCTCTACAAGGCTGAAATGCATTCGGCGATGCAGAGCGTGCATTTATTTTGTGCAGCATTATTCAGCACCTATGAACCATTCAGATCCATGGAAAACAAGTTCGGGAGTTTCCAATGCTTCCGCTTGCCAGCCGAGCAGGGCAGCAGCGGTGCGGTAAGCGTGTAAAAAGTGGGTCTGCAAGCTCTTGTTATATTTATAACAAGAGCTGTAGCAGCAGGATCCACACACACAAATGCACCGCTGTTTTGTTAACTCGGCACATTTCCCAGGCAGCTGAGTGCATATAGCGTTACAACACACACACACACACACACACACACACACGCACACACGTGCACGTACAGTACATGACCTACAAGTGTCCAAAGCACACAAGTGTGTTTCAGGCAGTCGGATCAAATATTAAATTACAGCTTGTAGCTTCTGTCTCTCACATTTACTTGCTCTTCCGCTGAATACCTACATACCCCCTTCTCAGGACCGCTCCATGAAAGTATAAGTTTAACAGGGGACTGAAGGGGTTACAGTTAGCCGCAGCTCCTGCCAGCACAGACCCCAGCCACGAGCTAGCAGAACAGAACTCACAGCACCATGACACACAGCTACAGTGAGTTTAAGGTGGAGCTGGCGTGGTGGCGGGCGCTAGCAAGATGCCTGCATCCACGCAGAAGACATTAGCAAGCTGTCTGCAGCTACAGCCATGAAAAGCAGCTGAATTAATGCATGTGTATTTTTAAGGACCGCCTTTTACGTGCTGTTTTTGGTATTGGAGAACACATTGGAGAGTCAACTGAGCCATCAGTTAACACTGGCTTTGTGTCCTGCCTGGACCAACATTATGCTTTAATTATACTATTTACACATGCTATGTTGTTTTCCCACTTTTATGCCAATGTTAAACTGATGATTGCTGGCTGAAATCAACAAGCCGTCCAGGGCAGAAAGTAATTAAACCCCCTACAGACATGAATGCTACATTAAATGATCGTCATGACTTTGGATTGAATAGTATGGTGCATAATGAAGAATGCCTCTCTCATTGTTCTGAATGCTTCCACAGCAGCCTCGCTCTTCCCATGCTATGGTTTACAGTTGGCCAGGTCGGAACACCTGTCTGAATGGCAAAGGCTATGCAGAATCTTCTGTAAAGTTGCGTGCGGCATGTGCGACAACCTACAGTATTAAGTATTTAGTATTTTATTCATATACATTCTATTTAGTTTTCATTATAAAAGACCAAATATGTTGTGGGCCTTTAAGCCACCCCATCCTATTAATAACCATGTTAGAACACATCTCCAGTGGAGGTGCTAATTGGTTAACAGCACAGCCTGTGGTTTCTGTGGGAGGCAACTAGGTGTGTGAATGCGTGTGACCTGTTCCTCGACCACCTGACTGTCACTGCGAACACGTCCGTTTAGCTGACTAAGCCGAATGAATGGGATAGAGACAAACTAATGTTCCCTCGGTCACGTTTCAACACATTACACGTGCTCTATAAAACACAAGAACACACTTGCATCAATATCCAGATACAGTGCTTTGTTCCGAGTGCGATCAAATATTCATAGTGTACAGCTAGCACTTTCTCTCTGCCTTCACCGTTCCTTCCTTTATTGTGTTTTTTCCCTTATCTTTCTTCTTCTCTATCCACCTTTGTCTGGTTTTTCATTACCAGCATGTCAGCTCTCTTCTCAGAACTGTAAAATGAAATTATATTACCAGGAATAGAATCCCCCCTACTGCGCGTGTCTGACTTCTTAGAGTTGCCTAATTGAACCAGAGTACTATTGATTGATATACATCCGTGTACACACACGAGTACCTGTGCAGGGCATATTAGCTAACTGAACACTCGTGCTACCACACAATATTTACGCCCGACAGCATTTTAGGTTCACCAGTGCCTGCATTTCTTCAGTGTTGACAATGGAGCTAGCTAACATTTAATAAGCAGCAATGGCTTTAGAGTTGATTCAATAATGTATAATAATAATAATAATAATAATAATAATAGTGTTATTGGGGAACAAGGTGTACCTTGCGGGTGTCTAATTTTCCTGTTAAGCTCCACCTTTCAGCCAGGATATCTGGAGACAGAAAAGAAAGCTAGCGTGGCACATTATATTTAATCAATGTATTAGTGTACCTTTTATTGTATGGGGTTACTGTAAGAATAGAATATGGATACCTGAGTTGTCTGTCTCTATCACACACACACACACACACGTGCACAGACACACACAAACACACATCCATTACAGTAATAGCACTACTGCCTGGCTGAATCTCTATCAATCAGTCTCCAATCACATACCCCTTGTGCAGATAAACGAGTGACCTTTGTCTTTGTACACTTGTGTGTCTTCAGGCTACGTGAGTGAATATCTGAGCCCGTCTTCCTATAATGACGTGGTTGTCAGTGACTCAACTGTCATCTCTAAAGTCCCGTCCCCGGGCCACCCATCCATCATCTACGACCGCCTGCGGGACACCGACTACAATGGTATCCATGGTGACATCCACGGCGACATCCACTCCGACATCCACAGCGACTCGGACCAGCCTGACAGCCCTCGGTCCGAGGTGTCGTCGGTGGCCGGCGGAGGCTACATCAACGGGGACGCCGCCGTCGGCGAGGGGTACGCAGTGGACGCCTTCTTCATCACGGATGGACGCTCGCGGAGGAAAGCCTTGGGAAACCCCCGAGGCGCCCTCCAGAGGCACACCTGCAGCGAGTGCGGCAAAACGTACGCCACCTCGTCCAACCTCAGCCGGCACAAGCAGACGCACAGGAGCATCGACAGCAAGATGGCCAAGAAGTGTCCCACCTGCGGCAAAGTCTACGTTTCCATGCCAGCAATGGCCATGCACCTGCTGACCCATGACCTCAAGCACAAGTGTGACGTGTGCGGCAAAGCCTTCAGCCGACCGTGGCTCCTCCAGGGCCACATGCGCTCGCACACGGGCGAGAAGCCGTTCGGGTGCGCCCACTGTGGGAAAGCGTTCGCCGACCGGTCGAACCTGCGCGCCCACATGCAGACGCACTCTGCCTTCAAACACTACAAGTGCAAACGCTGCGACAAGACATTTGCACTGAAGAGTTACCTGAACAAGCATTACGAGTCTGCGTGCTTCAAGGGAGCCTTCTCTCCTCTGAGTTCACTGGGGGAATGAAGGGTGAAAAGGTTGGGTTGCGTTCATTTTGACCTGTGAGTCGTTCCCCAGTAGTGCCAGAAGAAAGTGGAGTTTCCCGCCTAAAATCACCAGCTAAATGACAGAAACTTGTTCTTTGATTTGGCAAAACATTTCCTCACGTGACTGTAGGTATCTCTGAAAATAAAAAGCACATTACATCTCGTTAAAATAGAAAAGACAATAGTTATTTGTGGTTAATTTCCTCATCACATACAGTATTTATGGGTTCATTGACAATGTAACGCAAAGCACAAGTACGGTACTTCAAACTCTGAGACAGAAATATCATTGAGGAACATTTTGAATTTGAAGCACTGATAAAATCTTCAGTTTTCCAGTGAAAATATTCAACAGAGACTAAATATTTTCTTGACGTTCTTCCAAATTATTTTTAATGGTGCTTCTATTATTATTTTTTGTTTATAATATAATATTCAGTGAGAAGTAAGAGGACAAGTATGTATGACAAACATGATGAAACAGGCACTACTTACTCTGAAAACTATGGAAATCATACCATATCCAAAAAAGGCTGAAGAACTCAACTAACAAAATTATTGAGTGAAACATCTGTTTTCTACCAGTAAACGTAGTTATTCTATTCTCACTAGTACTGTTGTACTTCTGTCCATTTGAATGTACAGAAGTGCATAAGAATGATTTGGAAATAGTTTGGAGTAACTGTAGTCACTATGAAATTAATAGAAACTCATACCGTACCTTATAATACCAAACCATACAATATCACATGTATGTAATGCATGTAATGCTATACGGTTTGTCCTCAAATTGATGGGCTACATTGGAAACTGACAGACTAGATGACATGTTTAAAGATTGTGGACTGGATTTACTGCACTAAGCGACTAACTGACTACAGTGTATCATGAGAAACGTTTTTTAAATATTATATATGATTACATTTATTTGTTTGTTTGTTTTGTTTTTTTACTGAAAGGCGAACATGGACATTGAAAATGCCTTGACTAAATCCAAAAGGTAAAACCTTTTTTCAAGTGTTAAACTATGGTTTTAATGTTGCTACTATAGGCTACACAGTATTTAACATTGAAATGCAAATTTCTCTTATTTAATCTTTTTCTGTATTTATTTTTTCATTTTTACATTTTGTTTACAGTTTTGTAACGGTATAGTTTTGCACTTTAAGTTGTTTTTGCCTTTGTTTAAAAATATGCCAAAGCATTTGACACTTTCTAATTAATTAATCATTTTATTTGCTCGCCAAAAGACACCATACTGCATGCAAGGAAAACAAAACAAACAAACAAAATAAAATAAAAACATTAACAATAGCCTAATAATGGAATCTATGCCAATTGTATGAATTTTGGGGATATTTTGCTAAACATAGGTATCAGTCAGAATTCCATCATGGGAAATATTTCTTTCATAAGTGGTCAAGCAATAATGCATGATAATATTCCTTACCAAATGTGGAAACATAACTTGCCATGGTTCTGCTATAATACCTAACATATTGATTTTGTCAAGAACCACTTATCTATGTAATTATGAGGAAAAACGTCAATTTCAGGGAGGTGATGTTTAGTGTTATATTCAGAGTGAGGCTGGGGGGGGGGGGGGGGGGGG
Organism: Amblyopsis rosae; assembly: GCA_025399935.1. Taxonomy (NCBI): domain Eukaryota; kingdom Metazoa; phylum Chordata; class Actinopteri; order Percopsiformes; family Amblyopsidae; genus Amblyopsis; species Amblyopsis rosae. The sequence goes on along the minus strand of JAODTR010000003.1, from coordinate 3 downwards.
GGG
>JAODTR010000002.1:4437996-4455496 GCA_025399935.1 Amblyopsis rosae | reverse complement strand
CGGTGAGTGTTTAACCCTTCGTTCTTCCTCTGACGACATGCCACCTAACTGCTAAAGAGGTGAATCTCAGGTGTTGTTTAGCCAGTGTTAGTGTCAGCCAGGGGTTGCTGTGGTAAAACTCTGGTCGTCGTGGTAACACTTTGGTCGCTGCTTTCTAATTAAGCCCTCTTGATTGGGCCAATTAACCCCAACACATTAGGGCTAAACGTTCCAGCGTGACAAATATTCCTCTGGAGCATGAACTCTGGATCCATGTGTCAAACACACATGCACACACGCACACGCACGCACGCACACGCACACTCATGCAAATCTGAATACCAAATTCTGACTTCATCAGAGCGATTATTAAATAAACAGAATCTTGAATTAATAAATGCTTGTCAAATAAAATTCAGTGTTCATTTAGTTGTAAAAATCTTGTAAAAGCCCTTAATGTGTTATGTGTTCAAATTATATTGTGTCCAGTGCAGCAACCTCTCTGTTACTATAATGTAAATGCTGGTTATGAGCAATATACAAGATATTAAAACAATAGCAAAAAAACAAATTAATTCACTGTTCTTTACTTTAATAAAGACAACAAATTCAGAAGGCTATTTAAGGTACTGTGGTCAGCTATTGCAAGCTAAATGTAAGCTAGTATAAGTTTTGTGCTAATACACTTCACCATGTATTATCTTCTCACGTTTCGCTAGCTTACCGTTCTCTGTGCGTGCCGAAAAAGCTATCTGGTACCCAACACAGCCCCGGCTCCGTACATAGGAACATAAACAAAATGGCGAATACCTCTCACAGCAACAAAGGCGCTATGCTTCACAATGTGTTTAAATTTGTGAGGCGGCACTTCGGAGGGCTATTGTTTTGATTTGAGCTCGTTAGCAAGTTAGCAAGCGTTGTCGAGAATAACTGAGCCTGCCTTTAATATCTTCTAGAACCCTAAGCACTTTCCACTCAACTGTGCGAGAAAAATAATATTGCAAGGTTCATCAACAAATGTCTGTTACAGAAGATCCTCACACCTCGTGCCCATGTTCACTGCTGACTGCTGGAGAATAAGATGCCTTCCTTGCTCACAGATTAAGTTGATGACACGCTGTGTACCGGCTAGCAGAATTGAGGTATTCAATTTCAAAATAACTAGATTTAAGAGGAAACTTTTGCAGCACCTTTTCAAAGTCAAAACCAAATATCTCTCCTTTTACAGGCAGACAGATTGACAGTGTTAAAATATGATAATATAAACCTGATTTCTTGTTTTGATAAATTACACCCAGGAGTCACGCACTAGCCAGTGTATCAGCGAACACCACCAGTACTCCTGTTCATCAAACGAAGGCAGTTAAGACGGAGCAAATCTTATATTCACCTTTGCTTTCAGTCACTTCCATCTGAATTCCAGTCAGCCTCCACGATGAGCTTACATTCAATTAGTGAATGGGAGATGACTGCGTAGAGGATCTCTGGATCCACGTCTGGAATTGTAATTCTTGTCAGACGCCTGGATGGGAATTGTTAGCGATGACCCCAGCCCTTGTAGCACAACGGCAAAATCCAGACATAAATCTCACCGATTCATTAGAGGTGGCTAGGTTCTGACATTAAAACAGCCAAACATTAAACAGGGATTATCTCGAACTCTGCAATGTCCTATTCCCATATCTCAGAGCCTTTCCTTCCCACTTAACACTTCCAGAATCACAATTAGCAAGGAGAGGCGGCAACGCCATTCAACCAGGAACCATCGGCCAAGACTTAATGAAAGGTGAGTTCCTCAACCAGAACGATCACGTCCAACGCGAGACAGCATGTCAGACTGTAGTACCATCTGTTGTAGTGGGAAGTTATACTCTGTTTTGCAGCTGCTCTAAAACATTTTAACCCATAAACTTTGAGCTACTTCTGTTTCACAAAGAAAGTACTGGCCAAGATATGTAGTGGACCTTATTCATGGACATCTCATGGCATCTCTATTTAGTGCATATTTTATGTTTATCAGTGAACTTGAAATGGTGCTCAGATGAATAGTAGCCCACTAGTTGAGGGTGATTTGGGTTTTTGATTGGATAGCGGCAGAGCCATGGAAAGAATAGTTACGCCAACGGAAGTTCGACATTTTCGTCAGTCACATGGTTCATGACGAGGCAAAACCTATGGCGCAATAGTTCCAGGACGTGCTTGGTGCTTAAATATATATATACAGCTATATCACTTAATTTTTTGGTAATTAGTAGTCATTAAATGTACCTTTCTGTACCTAACTTCAACTACAACTTCCGGGAACTGTTTTGAGGCTCCGTTGCTAGGAAGAAACGGTCCTTTGGAGTGAATGGAGATGACGCGAATGTCGCTTTACATGGCTCTGGATAGCTGTATTTGTAAGTTAGTGTGACTGATTAGAATGAGACTGAAATAAAACCTAGTTCCAGGTGTCAAGGAAACAATTCAACAGTTAACAAAACTTCCCAAACAGTCAGTAAACACAGTTATTGGGATTTACGAGCTCTGACAGTGAATCATTATAGTGATGTAATGCTTGTTTATCAGAACATATAAATGATGTAAACCCATTATTCATTTATACAGTAGTGTTTACGAGTACATCAGGAAAAAGGGACACATTACCTTAACAACCACATCCACGTTGAAAACATATTAAAATTTGATTTAAAATAATAATATATTAGGCTATTTCAAAAAATCTTGCTGGGGTGTCCCGACCAAAACTGACAATCACTGTGTTAACCATTGTGTATATTAAGGTTGAAACCAACATTTTAAAAAGGTGTTGGTTTGGTCAAAACTCAAATAGCTACCTCTCCAGAGTCCAGAGGGGCTGGCTGATATTCCTCTTTTAATGTTTCTTAAGAAACAACGAACCGAGGAGCGATTTTTAGGTTTCAGAGATGCTATAATATATTTGAGGAGTATGCTTTTAGCCAAACACAAACATCACTCATTGCTTTTCAGGCCTTTAATGAAAAAGGTCTTTGACTCTATTTAAACACTGTTTAGAAATTAAGCAGGAATCCAGGGCGTCATAAAGCCCCCTTAGCTATACTAAAAGCAAAAAAAAAAAACAGAAGAAAACAAAACATGTGTATGAGGAACGACAGGCGAGGAGGAGATTTTCCTCTCCTCCCGCAGAAAATCTAAACCCATCTCTTTCTGTGCGTCTTCCTGCCATCTCTCCAGAGACGGAGCACCGCACAGGGCAGGCCGGAGCGGGGGAACAGACAGATCGATGAAAATGGAGGGAAGATGGAGAGGAAGATATAGCGGAATGAAGAGTGGAGGAGAGGACCGTTAAAAGCTTTGCCGCCTGGTCCATGATTTGGTATTCATGGCCAGAGCGTGGCGGACAGATGTGGTTGACATCTGCGCGATGTCAGCGTGATGTCAACACATTGTTAGCGCCACAAATGTGCAAACAGATTAACAGCCCAGCTAGCAACGCTGCAACTCCTTCCAGGGTGAGAAAACAGAGAGAGAGATAGAGAGAGAGAGAGACAGAGAGAGAGAGAGAGAGAGAGAGAGAGAGAGAGAGAGAGAGAGAGAGAATAAGCAGGGGGTCGTTGATGTAGAGCAGAAGGGGTTTGTGGGTAGCTGGCACGCTGATGTGGAGCGTTTCCAAGGTTTCAGATTTCTAATGCATTTCGGTTTTGTTGTTTTCGAGGGGCGAGGCATGGCACACTAGCGCAGGGATCACTGATTTAAAACAGTTTGGATGCGAGGAGTTAAAATTACATTTCCGTGGTTCTAAAATGAGACATGTTGAGGGACGGTCGGCTTAATTAAAATGGATAATCTACAACGGAGAGGAGAGGCGGGGTTTAATCCTTTGTTTGACTGAGGGCCTTGTGAACAGACCTTTAATATAAACTGTATATTATCTTCATTAATCACCAAGCCCAATACTCCAGGCAATATCCAATCGATTGTTATTATAGTGGAACAATATCTAACCAGAGGGAAAAGACACCATCAGCCTTTCACATGTCAGTCACCAACAAATAACAGCTGATTGTGCCCTTTTGTCTTTGAACAGCAAATTTTTTTATATCTAGAAAATGTCTCTACATTGTAAAACAAAATGTTTTTTTTTGTTTTGTTTTGCAATAGATATCACATACTATATTACATACATGCAGCGCAGAATTTGAGTGGTTACATACATATTAGCCTACATTACAGCATTAGCTCTCTCTCTCTCTCTCTCTCTCTCTCTCTCTCTCTCACTTTCAAACACACAAACACACACACACACATTTTAACCCTTACAATAATTTACATATTAAGTAAAACCATTCTTATATTGTAATCATAATGATTTGATGATTGATGATATTCTCTGCTATAATCTGCTTGCTTTGCTTTTGTTAGAGAGTTCAGTGGGAACTCTATTAAGAACCATTGCAGAGCCGCCGACCAACTGAACTATTCAGGTTCCGTTGGTTCTAATAATAATAATAATAATACATTTTATTTAAGGACACCTTTCAAGACACTCAAAGACATCTTACATTACAAATACAAACAGCTTAATATAAAAACATTTTACTAAGATGGGAGCATACATGTTACATGTTAGACATACACAAATAAAAAGTTTAAAAGTTAAGGAGACTGAGCAGAGATATCAAATAAAGTTCGGCAAATCATCCCCATGTGGGTGTTATTCAGCGTGAAGGTGTTCCTTTCACCCTTGTTTGAAAATCACCTTCACACCATTATTGTGATTATTTGTAGGTGGTCCAAATCGCCTCGTAATGATTTGATTGACACCTATGTACAGGTTATGTATTTATGCAAATTCTTGGAGTGTGAGCGGGTGCCTAAAATGTGAAACTTGTATGTGCACATGTACGGCATCTGTATCTGTTTCCTCCAATCCTCGTGAAATCCCTGCAAAGGATCTTCCTTCAGCTCAAGCTGCACAACCATTCAATGTGAATATGAATATGTAGACACGTCTTACGGGGGGAACCATCTTTCTGCGTTGTGCCTCCATACACACTACCCCTTTAAATTCCATGGATAGCATCCAACACAAGATCACAACAGTTCAGGGGGTTGTTTTTTTCTCTTTTGAACCTTGAACCTTGAACATATTTAGATTTTATTATTTAGATTTAAGATGTACTGCAGAGAGTATTCCAAGATGTTAGAGTGGTCCAATCAGGACGGCTGTGGTGTTCCTGGGAACTGGACCTTGAGGAGGAGTGTGAGGTCACCACCACTCCTCCGACAGGAAGTCCAGGGTCTCTGTGGACTCGGCCAATGGGAGCCTGGATCCTGGGTGAGGCCACCATTTCCTCAACGCCCACATCGCGTGGTGGTGTTCGGGCCGGGCCGTGTCCGGCTCACAATGTGGAGCACTGTGTAAGCTAGCTGCGTGGGCCACCGTGGACGTTAGCCAGACGTTCCCGCAATTCCCACCAGCTGATGGGAATAATGGCATTCCAGCCTCTCCTTGTGCTTGGCAGATATCGCTTTGTCTGTCTTGGAGGAAAGCCCCTCTTCTCTTCCCACTCGTCTTTTTAATTCAAATGTAAAGTAAACACACGCGCACACACACATAATGATTCTGACCTTGCTCTTTCACACACACACCCACAGAGGAATAAAGTGAACATGTAATCCTTTATTCCAACTTAAGGACCTCTGTTTGGAGATGAATGTTTCAATCCGCCAGCCCCTCCTCGACTCTCTAATCAGAGCAGACAGTCTCCCTTCAGAGCCTCATGTCCTCAACTCCTCTAATCGCCTCTTTACAGGCTCTCTCCTCCCCTCTCCTCCCCTCTCCTCCTCTCTCCTTCCCTCTCCATGTAATAAACAATGTTAGCACCGGTGTGTCTCTCTGGAAGAGGACGATTGTCCAGAGTCTCTTCTGCTCTGCCAGCTTCTTTAAAGCAGAATGCTTTCTTGCTTGTCCTTCATTATGCAAGGAACCAATTGTGTATTGAGAAAGAACCCTGTGCTCAACTTCTCCAAACTGCACACTCTAGAGGTGTAGTCTGCTATTGCAAGCTAAACTGTGAGCTAATACATTTTTTGCATTTCGCTAGATTACCGTCCTCTGTGATAGCTGGAAAAAAATAATCTGGTACTTCAGCCCTGGCTCCGTAAGTAGGAACATAAACAACGTGGCGAACTACAATAACAACGCGCTTGGCTTCGCAATGTGTTTCAGTGAGTGAGGGGTGGAGCTTGTGAGGGAGTTTGCTTTAATTTGAGCTCGAAGTTAGCAAGCGTTTGCGAGAATGACTAAGGGCCTATCGGAGCGCCTCCAGGTCTCTTCTCTCCAGCACTTGTTGCTATTCTACAAAAAAACGACATTGACGAATCCAGTGCTGTTCCAAAAGTTGAGCCGTTTTCAACTGAAAGCGCCTGGAGCTAAAAAAAACTCGACTATATGGTTTGTATTGAAAATAGGCGTTTGGTGGACACAGGTCCTAACCCTTCCTTTAAGTTACGTGAGTGTGTTGTGTTGTGTTGTGTTGTGTTGTGTTGTGTTGTGTTGTGTTGTGAGTGTGTTCTGTACCAAACACAACCCACCATGGCTAAGAGTGTCAGTTTGAAACATGCATTCATTTAATGTCATAATGAATATTTATACGTAGTTTTGTGCCGGAAATAATTTTTGTTGAACACCATCTAACGACTCTGATGTGTTCATGTTTTTCTGCAGCCGAATAATTATCTCTTGCTCCTCTCCGTCAGTTTGAAATGTATATCTTGGCAATGGAAGCGTCTGCACGCGAAATGAGCAACGGCATGACAATTGTTCATTTAAATTACGGAGACACACACACACACACACACACACACACAAAGATTTAAAAAAATACCTAGGCCAGATGTGATACAGCGAGCGGGGAGCAATTTGCATGTCATTCGATGCTGTCGACAGTTCCTCATATGACTGCAGTATTGAAATGCAGCGCGGAAAAAACTGTTATACAACTTTTTCCGAGCGCTAGATTTTTCTTTTGGGGGAGGGGAAGTGTGTGTCTGTGTGCGTTACGGGAATGTTTAGAAAGCTAGTAAAGGAGTTAAAATGGCTCCTCCTCCACCAATTAAGCGCAATGCTTGTAATATGGCGGAATCACTCTTAGTAAGTGATTTCCTTGCTGTCAAACGAGCAAAATTAATTTGAGTGATACTTTTCATTTTGCTAGCATCAAAACAGCCTTTTCCTTTGCGTTCCATATGGGCATCTGATGCAAGGTATGCCATTAAACTGCCTGAGCCAGATGTTCCCTGCTACCCTGCCATTATCAATGCAAATTTATTCATTAAACAATTTAATTGTGTCAATGATTGACAGGTGGAGAGCATTATGACACTGGAATGTTCTGAAGCTAATAATATGTTAGACTTATTAACTCCCTGTGTAAGCAATATGGGTGTCAACATTTACAGGGATTAACCCCTTCTAATGGAGCGCGGTAGCCTCGTTGGTTACGAGTGCATGCACGCGCAGGCACACACACACACACACACAGACACACACACACACACACACAAACAGCAGTATGGTTTTTATATGAGATGAGTGTGTTCTACATGACAATAGAGCAGAGAGTCATTCCATTCAGATAACACTGTCGTGTCCCCGCCTCTCTAACCCGAGAGAGAAGGGAGGGAGACAGAGGGATGGAGGGAGAGAGAGAGAGAGAGAGAGAGATTGAGGGGGGGAGGGAGAGATGGAGGGAGGGAGAGATGGAGGGAGGGAGACAGAGAGAGATAGAGAGAGGGGAGTTAGAGAGCATCTGGGAGATTTCACAATGAGCACCATAACAGGTTTTGTCAGGTAAATTGTGTGTGTGTGTGTGCGTGTGTGTCTGTGTGTGTGCGTGTGTGTGCGTGTGTGTGTGTGTGTGTGTGCGCTGTAGATGTTGCCAGCCTCTTTATTTTAGGGCAGCTGGGTAAAGATTAAACACATGGTCCCGTAAAGTGTGTGTGTGTGTGTGTGTGTGTGTGTGTGTGTGAGTGGGCGATTGTGTGTTTATGTGTGTGTGTACGAGCATGCATGTGTGTGCGTTAGTGGGCCAGTGTGTGTGTGTGATTGTGTGAGCAGCGCGTGAGGCCTCGCGCACACACACACACGCGCACACACACACGCGCACACACGCACACACACACACACAGATATAGAAACCATTATCACTCTCTGCTGCAATAATCTGCTGTTCTATAATTCTAATTACATGTGCATACAAATACCTACATTTACACATGTCTGTGTTAAAGAGGCTTCACTCTAGTGAAGCTCAATGCAGTCAGGTTCACACCATGCTACAACACCAACGCATGCGGTAACATGACCTTCCCTGCACGACCAGCCGAAGCCTGACATTCCCTCACTCGGACGTTTGGTTGAACGATATACGCCGGCTCTGTGTCTCGCGCCGTGAAGGCTCCCCGCTGATACGCCTCGTCTTATTAATACCGTTTTGACTGGTGCTCCCTGGACGCCTAGCCCAGCCGCCTTAAGGACCCCATTCCCTTCCGCACCAGGATGTTGTTTTAGCGCCTTAAGTGTTCGCCATTTGTTTTTCCCTGCCGCCCTGGGCGTGAAATCCGCTCCTGAACAGGAAAGAGGGGGTGTATATTGGAGGAAGGGTCATTTCCTGAGTTGGACGGATCTTGTGCCATCTACACACACGCACACACACACACACGCACGCACGCACACACGCACGCACGCACGCACGCACGCACGCACGCACACACACTCACCTGGTTTAATTTTATCAGTGTGTTTTTATACATCTAACTGTGACTGTTACTGCAAATGATAACCGACGAGTGTATACATGATCGATTTGCTTATTAATATTTAGCTCAGAGCAACACATTAATAGTGCAAGAGTTAGGGGTTTGATTCCCTTTTTTGATCAAGGCAACTAACAGTGCCAGTGTTAGAGGTTTTATTCCCTATATAGAACAATTAACTAACAATGCCAGAGTTAGAGGTTCTATTCCCTATACAGAACAATGCACTAATGCACTTTAGTACTACAATGATTTGCTGGTTTTTTAGCTTTAAAGTAAATAGTTAATTATGTGTTCTACGCAACAGCTGCACTATAATGCATCCACATTCAGCTGATTTAATTAGCCTGAACTGGGACAGTTAAAGCGTTGCTAAGACTCTCACATTCAGTATAACACAAGACGTGATGATTATGATGTCGTGGTGTCAGTGCTCCGTGGCGGTTGTCACAAATGCCAGGGTCCCTGAAACACCTTCTCTCACCTGGGAAGAGAGGCTTCCTAGACAGGAAGAGAGGTCATGCGCAACCAGGCACCGAATCGCTTGATTGGCTGAGAAAGCGCGTGCGTGGCATCAGGTGGTTCATGGGTAACGTATGTTTCTGTTCCGTAACCCCGTGCTGCACATAAACATTGGTTCAGAATTTTCAGACTAAAATGGTTGCATTCACAAATATCTAATGTTGCTGGTGCATGCTTTTGCAGCAGTAACTACGTCATGACTAATAAATAAATTGGGTTGCGTCACATAAATAAGAAACATTTACCCCTCTATGACATATTATTTATAAATGCTGTAATGCTTATGACTTCAGAGTTCCTAGAGCTTATTAGAAAACCACAAAATATAAAGGTCAACATTTCAGAGGTTTCAGAGGTCACCCTGACAATGTTACTCATTAGCTTATATAGTTTCCCAAACAAATGTAAGTTAATCAGAGTGAAGCAAATATAAAATATAAATAAAATACTGTGAATATTCGGATTACAAAGACAACCAGACAAACACAACAAAACTGTAATACAATCATGATTATAAAAAATATAGTGTGCAAGAAAAAAAAGATTTGTCATCCATCGCGTTTATAGTTTCTTATCTTCTCTTTCAATAATTTAAATATGATTTACGTAATATAAAACCAGGATAAAATCCTTTGGGCTTCTTTCCCTGTGGAGTTCTCTAATATCAGAGCGGCAAAGTCACTATTTAGAGTCACACTATTTAGTTGTTTCACAAATGTACTTTAAATTCACTTTAAAAGGTATGTGTTTGTTAGCCTGGTGTAACCAGAACATATTCACTATCTGAATAGAGTCTGGCCACGCTCCATTGGTGTTCGCACTTACTCCTACTGGGCGTAGACCTCTGATTAATCTTGAAACTATTGGACAGCGCTGAACCAATCGGCACTGCTGCAACTGTTTTGATCGCCTTAACTAGCTCTACTATCATTTAGAAACACGCTTGTCATCTCACTACCCCACCCTGATTGGACCGCCAGCAGGGTGGCTTTGTGAACGCTAATGCCAACAGGGTTTCCAGACTATAATCTCAACGAAAATAAATTGAGTTTAGAGCTGCAGTGCAGAGCCAGGCTAATAATAACCCATTACAAGCAAGCACACAACTGATGTAAGGGCCATTAGAGTGAATGTTTGCAAAAAGTCTGTGACCTTTGTACACAAGGTTCAAGACTTCTTTATCTCTATAAGTGATGTGGGTCCACGCAGGGGTCAGAACAGTTTCCAGAGATTTCCGCGGGGCTCCGTGGGGCTCCGGCAGGCCGGCTACTTTGTGCTCTTCAGTGAGCTGAGCCGCGCTTGTTCCCTGTTGGGCTCCTCAGTGAAGCGTTCCAGGTCAGCGCTCGGCTCTTCCTCGGGGCATTTCTGGAGCAAATCCACCCTGCCAGAAAACGTCTGATCGCATGCTAATCCAGCCTTCTGACGTCCCGCCTGCCTGTCTGTCTGGTTGGATATCATCTGTTTGTTCGGGTATCTGTCTGTGTGAATATGAATACAAAGACCTCCTCATATGCTTCACATTGTAACCTAATATTTAGCATGCCAGCTCATTTGGGCTGACTGACTGCTACTGACTGCCTGACGTTGCTACGAAGCACCTCTTCACCCCGGCTTGCGCGTGAAACAAACAATAAGAAAGAACAACAAGCTTCTATCCCAGAATTCCTCGGGGTGTAGGGTTAAAGCAAGATACGCACTGCCTGCTTCGGTAGCAGTGTTTGTGAGTTCGGCCATGGAAATCGTTATGCCTTGAAGGGCATTAGCTGAGCAACATCAGGGAAGCATTCTACTGGCAGGAATACCACCTTGTTTGGTAAACATGAATAGATGTGGCTGCTGGTTCCTTTGTTTCATTATTAAAGAGGAGAATACAGCTACAGCCAGACTCTCCTCACTGTAAACCCCAAAACACATTCAAAACAAAATGCCAACTGTGGGCTCAAACCACTCAATGAAAACTGTATTCAGTTTAAAAATATTTTTAAACTAAATTATTTATTTTAAGTCTGTTGTTAACAGCTATAGTAATGTTAGGATAGATAGATAGATAGATAGATAGATAGACAGACAGACAGACAGACAGATAGACAGACAGATAGACAGATAGACAGACAGACAGACAGACAGACAGACTGTAGAGTACACCCCTCACATTTTCATATTTATTTCAAAGTAAATTATAACTGAGAGGAAACAATAACAGAAAGAAAAAGAAACAACGTAAAAACAAGACAATAGACATATTTCTATTTGGTGCGTAATGTGTTCTGTGGACCGCTAAGACAGGCCAACATATGGTGTGGTGGTGTTGCATGCTGGGAGCTGGTGTTCTGGGATGGTGAATGTGTGTGCGTATTGCCTGGTGGACTACTAACTTCCGAGGAACCCCTGCAGCTCCTCTGTCAGCAGCTAATCAACTTGGGTGAGATCCAGCTCCCGTGGCACCGAGCTGTTCCAGCGCTCCAGGACGGGAATGCCGTGAGGAGGACGTCCGCTTGCTCCCTCTTCCAGGGAGACAGCTGGAAGATAACGCTGGCCTGGAAACGAGGATGTGGGAACGTTAGGCGCTGCGCTGCAGCCCAGCAACGATTAGACCATCCAGAGCCCCTGGCAGACCAGGTCGAGTCTCTTACATGGAAATAATCAAGTGTCCCCCAGCTCGGTGCGGGTGGGCTGAAGTGACACACAGATGTGTGTGTGTGTGTGCGTGTGTGCGTGTGTGAGTGCGTGTGTGTGGGTGTTGACAAGGGAACGGAGTGCATTTCCAGGTCAGGCAAATGAACAATGAGTGTGTGAGGCATGTACATGTGTTTGTGCATGTGTTCCAGTTTATAAAATAAGATAAGCTAAGAAAAGATAAGATAGGATAATATAAGATAAGATAAGATAAGATAAGATAAGATAAGATAAGATAATATAATATAATATAATATAATATCATATAATATAATATCAGAGAAGATATACGATATGTGCATAATGTGTGTGAGTGTGTGTCTGTACAGATGTTCTCTACATTTGTGTGCATATGTGTGTGTAGCCTATACATTGGTGTAAATAACTGTGTTTCTGTGTATTATCTTATTATCTTTTGCGTGATGACACTAGCGTAGCTCTGAGAGTTTCCAACCTAATATTAAAATCTAGACTTTGTGCAAGCTATTTATAATTTTTATATCTTGTAGAACCACTGCAATATAATGATAATTAATCAAAGGGAAATAAAATGCCACCAACAATAATTATGGTTGAAATAATTTCACAAACTTTGTTAATTAAATTTATTTATAGCAGCATCTAATGAGACATTAAACCATGTCTTATGGTCAAACATTAACACCTAAAATATTTGATCGGTGATGTGGACTCTCAGGTAATCAGCTTTTCTCTCTCTGCAGACAGCGGTAAAGCATTCTTATTACTCCTCAGACTGTAGCAACGCTCTCTGCCAAACCACAGATGCAACATACTGTAGGATAAGCATTGCCTTTGAGTCAACCCCAGCATGGCTGCTACTGTACAGGCCCAGAACACACACTCCAGGCAATATCCAATCGATTAGTGGAACAATATCTAACCATAGGGAAAAGACACCATCAGCCATGCACATGTCAATCACCAACAAATAACAGCTGATTTTGCCTTTGCCTTTGGCCAGATATTTTTTTATATCTAGAAAATGTCTCAACATTGTAAGACTAAATGTCTTATTATATACATGCAGCACAGAATTTGAGTGCAGTTACATATTAGTATACTGTACATTACAGCACAAACTCTCTTTCTCTCTCTCTCTCTCCCTCTCTCTCTCTCTCTCTAGATAGATAGATAGATAGATAGATAAACAGATAGATAGTACACCCTTACAATTTCATATTTATTTACCAGAAAATTATAACTATTCCAAAGGAAAAAATAACAGAAAGAACAAAGAAACATGTAAATACAGTACACACATTTTCAAGCATAATTTGTTCTGGACTCTCTCTCTCTCTCTCTCTCTCTCTCTCTCTCTCTCTCTCTACACACACACACTACTGCCAGGGCTAAAAGCCCCCCTTCTCTGATACGCATTATTACACTCACACCTGTGCTTAACACACGGATACTCATGTCTTTTCATTCGCCATTTGTTTCCCGCTAAATGAGGGTCTACTCAGAGTGGGTAACCTCACCGGGGAGACACACACGCACACACACACATGCATGCACACACTCACATATACACACACACTCACACACACACTGTGTGCAGTCGTCCAAGAATATGCCAGAAAGCCCCCAGGAAGTTGTGCTTCCTAAAAAAAAAATGTAAATCAGATTTATTCATTTGTATGTGAGTTATTAAATTTTGCTGTTGACCTAAATTATATGCTGTAAGCTTTTACTTGACATATTCTTCTGTGGCAGAAAAACAATGAGAGCTGTTTTATTTACAGTTTTTAAAGGATCCTTTAATTAAATTAATTTGCGTTAAATGGAAATATGTTAATTTTTAATGGAAAATATGGAGTTTTAACAAAATTACAACATTTTAAATTGTTATATTGGTTAGGAAAAAAAAAGAGTAATCAAATGTCCCTCAAACGTCTTGATTTTGGAATGAATTCATGAGGTATGTGTTCTGCCCAAAGCACGGCCAAGTTAATAATTCTGTCAAATGTTCATGTGAATCGTTGATCTGCCCTGCCAATCACAGAAATACTAAGATGTTTCGCCAGAGAGGAATTAATTCTATGCTTAGAAAATATCAAGCATCTTTTAATGAGATGGGAAAGAGGCAACCACAACGAAGGAAGGGTGTTTTAAAGCACAGAGGATTAAAAAAACGCATTTCGACAGTTGATGTCGATGTTGGGAGATTTCCCATCGTTTCTGAGAGAGGTGTGTTTGACAGGGATTTATAGAAGCATTATATTTGGCTGGATAATGAAGTCTTTACTAGTGTAGAGCAGGAACACCCGTGTGTGAAATGTGTTTCAGCATTAGGCAAATGTTTTCCAATGCCATGAAAAGTTGGAGCCTAATTTTCATGGGTTTAGAGTTAATTTGCTTTACCCCTTACTGCCTTTCTCATTAGATTAAAGTGTGTTTTAGGGTCAAAGGTTAATCATGTACTCTAACTAGGTTTTACCATTATCCAAATTTCCTCAAGTTTATACCATTAATGTATTTTTTAAACACTATATATATATATATATATATCATAACAGTCAGGATCATACTCCTTAGCATCTGGATCTTCTTAATATTATTGCATCTACACTGTTTATTCCATAACAATCTGGACCATAATTACATCTGTTACGATTCTGACATTGCATAAGTAGGGTGACAGAGACCTTATAGCTTCCACAGAGAGAGAGAGAGAGAGAGAGAGAGAGAGAGGGGGGGAGAGGAGAGAGAGGGAGAGGGAGAGGGAGAGAGAGAGAGGTAGAGAGAGAGCATGGTGGGACTAGCCCCGTGATAACTGTCTAAATAAAAGTGATGAACTCTGTAGGTCATAAACCTGTTCACTGTGCATTCCCTGTGGTAGGTTCATATCCCAAACAACCGCCTGGCTGCCACGGCGACTCACACACACACACACACACACACACACACACACACACACACACACACACACACACACACACACACACACACACACACAGTATGTGCATGTTGTGACCCCTCGTCTCCCAGCATGCTCCTGGGGGTGAACAGGGTTATCTTTATTTACGGTTAGGGTAACACTGGCCGGAGAGCCGACCGGACTGACATGTTTATGGAGCACAGGCCAGAAACACAGGTGTAGACTTTTACATGAAGCTAGATTTATATTGGTCTGGCACAGAGAGAGAGAGAGAGAGAGAGCGAGAGAGAGAGAGAGAGAGAGAGAGAGAGAGCTGGCTGGAAGACAGGTATACAGAAAATGAAACATACATAGGGTTATATAGCTGGACAGACAGATGGACCCACAGGGAATGCTAGAGAGTCGCCCTCTACTGGCCAGAAGAGGATAGTGTTTGTTTATTGTCCTTTTATGGTTTACTGTAAAAAAAAAAAAAATGTTGAAAAGTACACAAATGTGTAAATGATATGTACAATATTGTATCATTTGTTATAAAATAAAATTGCAACATATAATAAAATCTAATGAAATGAATGATTAATACAATTATTACTATTGTTGCTATTAGTGGTACAATAGTTGTAGTTGTAGTAGTAGAACTTAATCTAATAGTAGTATTGTGTAAAACCGTAATTCTATTCAGGCAGTGTGAGGGCAGCTTGGGGTCTCAGGGGTCCTGTAGGGATGTGTCAGGCCCACTCATCACCTGATGCTGAACTCTGAGTGAACCTGCAACCTGCACACACCTCTCTCTCTCTCTCTCTCTCTCTCTCTCTCTCTCTCTCTCTCTCTCTCGCTCTCTTTCTGTCTCTCTCTAAAGCATAAGTCATCCTTTTTTTGCCCTGTTATCTACTTTCTAGTAATAAGAGCTGCTTGACACACACGCACGCACGCCCACAGAAACCTATAACCTTTACAAATGCAGGAGTTGTAGTGGATCTTAATGTGCAGTGTGCACAGCAGGTATTTCTAGTTGTGGTGTGTGTGCGCGCGTGTCGTGCCGTGTGGCGTTTGAGCGCGTGTGCGTTCACGAGGAAAGAAAACTCCAACATGTCTTGTTTATTTCGGGGAGAACATTTTGTTTCCTCACAATGCCCTTCCCTCTATCTGAACCCCCTCCTCGTTGTTTCTCCTTCCGTATTTCACACTGGTCTCCCCACCCAGCCTCCCACTCCCTCCCGCTCTCCCTCCACCAACACGCCTAGAAACCATGCCCTTTCCCACTTCAGACTAATTACCCAGGCTACCTTGTACCCGCAGCCCACGGGACACTAACAACTGTCAGACCAGTATTATTTTTGAAATTTAAACAATCATCGTGCGTGCGCTGCTGCTAAGATCCTGGCCTTTTCGGAGCTTCGACCTTCAGTAATTAATACCCTAGGGCCCATTATTGGCAAAGCCTTTATCCTCTGGGCCGAGGAGCCTCTAACCCGCTAATTACGGCCAAGCAGCTAATCTTCCAACCGGGTGATTGACAGATACACCTATTCTCCTAATTGCCTGTTGCAGACAACACCTGGTGAACTGCAGTGCCGGGGGAAAGGCGGATCTAGCCGGGGGTCCCGCGGGAGAATAAACAAGTGTTAGGCAGGCTGTGTGTCTGCACTTCTTTTGTGTGTGTGTGTGTGTGTGTGTGTGTGTTTGTGTTGTTATTGTTGTTGTTGTTGTCTTGAGTGTGTGTGTGTGGGGGAGATGACACGATAAACACAAGGTTAGGCATTCAGTGGGAAAAGGACAAAATACATGTGCTTTACTGGTGTGTGCATGTGTGTGTGTGCATGTCTGCATAGATGCAGGTGCATGATTCTTCTCTGCGTGTGCGTGCGTGTGTGTGTGTGTGTGTGTGTGTGTGCACGCGCTATTAAAGGACAGATTCTCTATTTAAGGACAAGACTTCTGACTGTGCATCTGACCTACAGAAGCCATGCTGTGATTGGACAGATCCAGGCCCCGCCTACTGTGAAGAGGTCAATTATAGCGCGTATACACAATGTTTATAAGCAGGATCACAGAGACGTACATTATTATCTAAGGGCCAGAAGTTACACAATAATACCTTCAGTTTAGCCTGTCGGCTGACCCATCTGGTTAGATAGTACAGATAAACAACACATATGGTTTTAATTAAAGCTACCATATTATATACCTTTCAGCAGGTTTCTTTTTATTTAGTAATTGCATAGCTGCAGCAGTCAATTCAGGTATACATCTTTGTCCATAGTGGTGAGTCAAAGTATTGTGTTGTTATAATAAGAGTCACAGTGTGTTGTTATAGTTAGAGTCACAGTGTGTTGTTATAGTAAGAGTCAAAGTAGTTTGTTGTTATAGTAAGAGTCACATTGTGTTGTTATAGTAAGAGTCACAGTGTGTTGTTATAATAAGAGTCACAGTAGTGTGTTGTAAGTGCGAGTACATTTTATAATCAAAGTCATATACTTTTCTGGCCACCACCTCGAAAGACTTTTCCGGCCACCACCCAAAAGACTTTCCGGCCGCCACCTCAAAAGACTTTTCCGGCCACCACCCAAAAGACTTTCCGGCCGCCACCTCAAAAGACTTTTCCGGCCACCACCCAAAAGA
>JAODTR010000002.1:4407806-4418476 GCA_025399935.1 Amblyopsis rosae | reverse complement strand
AGTGTAGCTGCACCCCAGCTCTGAGCCTGACTCCACCTTTAAAGTGTAGCTGCACCCCAGCTCTGAGCCTGACTCCATCTTTAAAGTATAACTGCACCCCAGCTCTGAGCCTGATTCCACCTTTAAAGTATAACTGCACCCCAGCTCTGAGCCTGACTAAACCTTTAAAGTATAACTGCACCCCAGCTCTGAGCCTGACTATACATTGAAACTTTGAGTCAAGGAGCTGAGGGAGGGGAGGGGCTGAGAGGGGGACCCCCATTAACATTACCCTTAATATTTGAATGTGATGGCGTATGAGCAGACTAAGTGTATGAAAACCAGCCAGGTCCTACTATAGGATGATTTTTAACAGATATGACGTGCGTGAGGAGAGAGTAATGACCTATTTCGTTGAATGGTCGGTTTTGCAGTGAAAATTCTCCACCTCTGAAAAGCAAGTTTTTCGTTTTTTCTTTTAACAGAGGAAGCCATCAACCAAGCAAGATGAAGACACAGGCCATGGAGAGATGTGATGAAGGATGTGATTGCCCGTGTGGTGTTCAAATAAATGTTTATTGCACATATTTCATTTAAATGTTATAGTCACCCAAAGAATAGAAGAAGAGTAGAATTATGCCCGTTAACTCTAGGTTTGAACATGCATATCAACAAGTAGGCTATTTATAAATAGGTGCCTCAACTTACGGATATGGCTGGAACATAGACCAGCTTGCTCGCAGTGTCTTCTTCCAAAGGGCGGTGCCAAGTGCAGATTACGTGATCAGCCGCACGTTTAGTACGTCCGACGTAAAATGCGATGACACAGCGTGCGCTATCTGCGATCTGGCTGCGCTGAATTGTACACGGCCCTCGCTAACGTACGTGCATGAGGTCCAAAGACCCATATAGTAAGTCTCTTACTTACTATAAATAGCTTACTTACTTAAACAGCAGTCTCTACCTCCTCATGTCCTGCGCCTCCTTCTTTTGGAGGAGCTGGCTGTTTCTGCACCAGGAGAAGGTGATGAAGATGGAGGGGGCGATAGCAAGCTTGTCTCTCTTTCTAGTTATTTCTCTGTCTCCCAGTCCGTCTGTCTCCCCGGTTGTCTGTCTGTCTGTCTGCCTGTCTGCCTGGCAGCGTGCCTGGGTTGGACCCATGGGGACCTGCTGTTGGACTGGAGCCCAGATCAATGTGACCTAAATTCAAATGTGAATTAGGGGCTCCGTCAGTTGGACGCTCGGCAAATGAGCTTCGACACAGCGGGGCCCTCTGGAGGACGTGGGAACCTGGGCTGTGTCCGTCGGACATCTTTAATGACTTCCAAATGGATAGCCAGGATGCCCCTGAGCCCCCCGGCACCGCAACCTTCCTGGCCCGCCAGCAAGGCTCCGGGAGAGGCCAGGCTGGACAACAGCCTAGTGGAGCTCGAGCTGACAACCCTCGACAGCACCCAAACACACATCCTGCTCTAGCATGCTGTGTGAAGGCATTCCTTCAGAGAAGTATGTGCGCCGCTAACATCAGAGACGCTATACAGAGGAGACAGGCCACATGTAACATTTTGAATGGAGAGATTCATGGGAGAATTCTGAAACGGCAAATTTTAGCAACCAATCGTCTGCTTTGTAACTGCCAAGCATTAAACAATTTAACCAATCGTGTTGTTGCACTGACATACTGTAACTGTAAATTTAACCTGAGGGGAAAACGGATTTTTAAACTTTATTTTTGGGTTAAAGTCACCAAATATTTAAAGTTTTTTTTTTTTTTATCAAGATTTGACTTGCAGTTGTTTACATGCATTATTAATGTCCCGGTGACTATTGATAGTGCATTTATGGTTCTCTCCCCATTCATTTCAAAACAGTCTTCCTAAATATTTTGGGTCGTTTCAAAGATGGCTGCCGAGTGGCGAGGCTTGTCTGTAAGGGCTTTGCTAACATTGCCTCCCTCATATTTAAATTCACATCTGATTGCAATATGTATGTTAACAGAATCACCTTTAAAAGGGACACCGCGTTGCGGAGTTACAAAAACACTCTGCTCTTTCATTTGTTTTGGAACTCAGGCACCCCCATACCCGAGATTGGACTGGCTGACCGATCTCTACTCCTCCCCCTGCTGCTCTTATAGACTCCCCCCGTCCCCCCCCCCCGTCCCCCTTCCCAGGCTGTTGTAATCTATAACAAGTTACTTATACTCGCTGGGAACACAATAAGATAAAATAAGTGTTGGTGAACTTGGTCAGCAAACGCCTGTTGAAGTCTCTAATGACAGACTCTAACCAAATTAACTACTGTAAATCTGCACTACTCAGCTAGATGCTTCCAGTGGCACACATTAGCACGCTAGCTACAGCGCGACCTAATTTGTTTTCGTTCATTAGACATTTCAGGAGGAGAGTAACCTCGGTTTAAACACGACAAGACAGAGGACAATGTCCGACACCCCTGTTCCTCCTGGACCTGACGGGCTGAGAGGGAGAGGAAGCTGTACGTTCTTCATTCCCAGCGGAGGTCTTCTATGGCAGGGTGAGAGCTAACAGTAATTAGCATGCTGCTACCGCACGTAATCAGATCAGCCTGTTTCTATACATTAAGCTTGCTGTTCATATGGGAATGCTGGGCCTTTTGATTGTCTTCAGCGTAGCATATGCTAATTGTTGATTGTCTCCAATATTATATGCTAATTGGTACGAATTAGCATAATTCATTAACATTTGGGCCCTAATTACACAATGAAAAAAAATCTCATGAAAAACAGTTCCGTGTGTGTTGACTTTCTAATGTATGATACGATTAATGGAGTCCTTATTTGCATATGGCTAAGGAGCTTGAAATATTAAAAATGTTGTTCAGAGAAAATGATGATTAGTCCCTAATCAAATGTTTTTTTCTGCTCTTTTAAAGATGTTCCTCTGTTGGCCCTCAGGTGAGAGAAGGGAAGAGGGTGCTTGTTTCTATTTACCGCAAACACTTCCCCAACAAAACCGGATCAAACCCTTTGTCTGTAATTAGCTTGCTAGCGTTTTGGAGGAGATTTACAGAAACAAATGGAGATTGCCTTATGTGTTTGAAATGGCATTCTGCATTCTCTTTGATGTCTGCGGTTTAGCTCATATTAATGAGACTCACAAAAAGATCAACCAAATTGCTTTGATTTCATCATAATTGTAGTTGTGGGCCTGTTCTCTACATTTAGCTTTCAGCTACGATGTCCTGCGCAACTCCTGGTAATCCGATCGTATCTTCTGACAACTGGAGCTATTTCACCTCCACAGAGGACTCCTCCATCTTTGAGCTTCACCTGCCACATGACTTCTGGTTGAGTTGAGACATTGTCCAGGAGCTCCTGGACGACACTTGATGTATGCCAGCCTGGCAGAGCCCTCTGACGTCCAGAGCCAACCTGACGTCTCCTCAAGGCACCTGGGCAAACTGAAGCAAGTAGCCCAGGGCCACACATAGGAAAGTGGGCCCCTGCAGTGGGTGTGTGTGTGTGTGGGTGGGTGGGGGGGGGGGGGGGGGTTAACTTGGTGGTAATTGAACAGGGGCTTTGTAAGAATCTGCTTTCAATCCGCAGAGCGCCCCCCAGGAGAGAGGGCAGGAGAGAAAATGAGAGTTTTAATGAATGGAGACTGTCATTAAAATGATAGCTATTTCCTCAGAGATCACTTCCAATTTAAATGCGGAGAAAAGAGAAAAGGCGTAATTGAAAGATCTTGGATTTTTTTTCCTGCCATTCAAACTGTAAATTTGGATCTTGGGGAGATGAGAGATGGTGTGTTGCTCTAACGCTCCACCTCCAATCTCTGCCTTAAGCCAAGAGGGCAAGAGGGATCTCAAGCGTTCATACGTTTAACCCCCCAGAAAGTCAGCCCAGAACCCATCTTGACGGGATAATGGAGGCAGATGAAACAGAATCAAGAAGATGGATCAAAGATTAAAATGAAGGAATGACTCATGGGTGTAGTTATAGTAGCCTGTTTTTTTCCTTATTACAGTAAAGATGAAATTGTTCTTCTAGTTGCTTTTGTCTAAACATTATAGATGAAGTATGTATTTGAATATGTTAATATGGGTATTTGAATTAATAAAAATGTTTGTACAAAGCCATATTTCTGAAATTACAAGTTTATTGTTTTGACTTGCAACTAGTTTAGAACTTGTGGTTTATGTTGTGAATTATTATTAGCTGTAAATGAACATGAAATGTATTTACATGGATTACATGTCTTTAGTAATACATTATAGATTGTATTATGCCACAGTTATGGGACTAGCGATTAAATTGCTCCCTGAGCGGTCTAACTCAGCCTAACCCGCTAAACCCGCAAACTACGACATCTGACAATTAACACTCGGAAGTTCACATTTAAACAGCAAGTGCAGGGTAGTTAAATGAAAGCTTGACTTTTTGAAGAAAGCATTCTTTAAAAAAAACATCACATAAGACAGTGTTTACTGACTGACCCCACATGAATGCTTCAAAGTGATGCAACAAACACGTTATGGAGAATGTGTGTTAAAAGTCAAACGGCTCAAGATTCCTCACGACCAGGTCCGCCGTTTTGGCAGTGTTTATCAAAGATAAGACTGATCATAATATCAGCCTTATTGGTCTCAACAGAAACGCCGCAACCATCTTGCAGATTACTCCTTGATGAGGAAAATGCAATTAAAACGTCAAGTGCGTTTTATTAGATTCGGTCAAGCCTATGAGGTTTACCAGCCTCAGGAGCCTTGCGTTCTGCCGATGGATAGCACCGGGAACTGCTGGCAACATTAGCACAATGCTGTCAAGATAATGGTAGTTAGCTCTCCTTAACATATAGCTACAGAGGGTTGGAGAGTTTATCATACATGTAGACATGTACAGCATGATGCCGCCAATACATATGGGCCTTTATTTAGAGATATACAGCGTATCATCAGTAAAGAGAGAGTCTACAGTATGGATATGCATGTGATGTGCTGTATAATGAAGTGTGATGTGTATAGTCCATTGTCCAACATATTTATGATATTTATATTATATTTCATAATGTACACTGCATTTGTTTCTCTGGAGATGTATTCATTGTAAAACTTTACTCTTCTAAATAGAGTGCTTTCTGTTGTATTGATCGTACAGCATGTTCTGGACTAACAGAGATGGTCAGAGAGATAACAGACATTCAACAGCCTATCAACGTCTCAACAAGCTGTTCATCCTGTCCTGAGAACAGCCAATCCTCCCAGCCAGCCTTTAGGAAACATTTAATTAGAATAATTCTTCCCTCTATATTTCTTTAAAATATACTTTATCATATACAGTAAGTAAAAGGTTTAAATTTGAATGAATTACTTCTTTCAGACTGATAAACTGTATTGACCTTTAAACGACAGTTTGTTTGGATACAGCTGATGTGACGTTAGAGGAGAAAATACAAATAATATGAGAAAAGAAAAAAAATGATCTTTTTAATGGAGTTTAACAATCGGTCTCTCGACGACTCATTAGCATGACCACTTTGACTTATTTTACAGTCATTGGTAATTAGTATTTGCAGGAGTTACGGCCATAATCAGGAAACTTCTCCCTTTGAGTTTCTCCCAGTTAGATGTTAACTTTAACGCTCTGAGGGTAGACAGTGGCTATAAAACTGTAGGGTTCCTGCAGGGGAACTTTAGCACCAGTCATAAGATGATTCTTTTTATTTCAAAGCTGCTATTAAAAAAGGACAATTTTCACGGGCAGCCTTGATGGAGTTGTAGAGGTCAGTAAATCTGACGGATAGCTGGGCGGTTTGGAGGCGGTGTGGCAAGTACGCTAACAACAAATGCGGAAACTGTAGGGGGTCACTGTGACTGTACACAAACGGTCCATTGTCTTATCAATATTCATTGTTCAAAATTATATCAGTGTGGGCAATAATGGCTTTCTACAGACCTGAGGTTTTTCAGTATTATAATGTATTCTTCTTTGTTCTTAATTGGATCTGTTGAATTTTTCCTTTCTCTTCTTTATGTGAAGATTTTTAGTTTTCTTGTACTGAAAATATTTCTGGGGTTAACTGCCCTGGCCTATCTCAGCCAATTGCTTTTGGTCCCCAGAAGGTTCTGGTCCTTGGACGGGACTGGTAGCGTCCAAGAAGGGACTTAGAGGTCCTAAGAAGGGTCTGGTTTTTACAAGGGTATGGTTCTTTTAAGGTTCTGGTCTGCGGAGGGGTCTGGAAGCTTCTGGATCTCTGACAGTTGGTTGCTTAAATGTACTGTATAAGGTATGGTTCCTTAATTAAAGGCATAGTCAAATATTGTTAGCTAATACACTATTTTGTCAAATTCACCAAATATCGCTTCGCATTTCGCTAGTTTCCAGTTCTCTGTTCATGCTGAAAAAAATAACACTGCCCTGGCTTCGTAAATAGGATCATAAACAACAATGCCCTTTTTTTCAATGTGTGGGGCAGGGCTTCAGAGGGAGCTTGTTTTGATGTGATCTTTAAGTTAGCGAGCGTTCTCAAGAATGAATAACCCTGCCTTTAATGTTCTGGTGTGAGGAAGGGTATGGTTCGCAGAAGGTTCTGCTTTTCAGAAAGTTCTGGTCTCTGTTCAACAGGCATTGCTATTCTGGACTCATTTCTGCTCTCTCATCTTTGTTCATCGTCTTTTACTGCCCATCTAATGGCTTATTTATGACATTCATTCTTTATAAGGCCGCTCCTGTGTGGCCTCATTATGATTGGATATCTGCTTTGAAATTCCTGGATAATTATGAGCTTCATTGTTTTAATAAGAGCCTCGGTCAGCCCGGAACTGTGTAGTAACTTCACTGTTCCCATAGGGATGCATCTGAGGGCAGCACCAGCACTGGACAGATGGAAATCATATTCACTGTTGGTAAATATTTATACTGCTGCATGTCAACTGGGACGTGTGAAGCTCATCAACTCTGCTGTAAATGCCATCCGACTGTGGCATTAATCTGAACTCCATACATCACATCACAGTGGTGTTTGTGTGGGATCTTTTAAATTAAAGCAACATCGCCTGCTGTGGGGAGGTCACATGTAGAATACCAAGTCATCAGTCAATCAATGGCAAATACTGAAGATAATGCTGTGCTTGAGCATATCCCGGAACCAGAACGTTCCAACATCCATAGAAAAATCATACAAAATGCCCCCTCATCTTGGAATTTCATGACGGAATCTCTGTCAAGGCTTCTCAACACCGAGTTCAGACTTGACGTCAGAGCAGCATGGCTGCCCACACGTCATTGTTTCGTTTTCCAACAAAGTTTAATGTCGACTTGGTCATTAAGTTACATAGTCGTTGTGTATGTCACTCAAAAAAACACCTCTCCTGTCAAGTTAGACGGGTACTGACGCAGTTAGCCAGCGCTGTGTTTAGGTAAAGACTGGCTCTGCGAGACTATGCCATGGCCTTCGAGTGCTATTCCTTGTGGAACGTGTATGGAGTGCTGCCACTAGCAAGCCTGTTGACATTCCAGTGTTCACAATGGATAGCCTTACATGACAGAACCTTTGGATGTTTACATTATCTCCATGGTTCTATTATCTACTCATTTACTTTAATGTGCAAGATTGTTTGGAGAGGCCATATTTGAGTGGATATTGGACACATGCTCGTTGCCTCCCAGAATCCATTTGTGCCGTCCGTACAGTTGCTTTAGCACCTACTGCACATTAACAATGGGTTCTCTTGAGGTATCTCAGCGCTCTCAGGCAAATGCTCACATCTCAGCCAGACCTGCTCTGTATTCTGTCAGCAGAATCACAATACTGCCCCAAAGGCTGAACAGTTCAGCTAATTGTGACGGTTGATCACACGCAACTGCTTATAACGAATGCTAAATTATTATTGTGTGCTCAGTTCATGAATTACTTTCAGTTCAGAATAATTTAGATATTGTTATTTTTAATGTTGTAGGGACCAAAAGCAATGGGCTGAGATAGGCCAGGGCAGTTTACCCCAGAAATACTTTCAGTCATTTGTGTATTTATTTTTGCATTAGTACAGTGCTGCAGTATTATCTGTACTGCGGTCAATGGCGGCTTCTGAAAAAAAACAACACTTTTTCCAAACTTACATCCATGGGGAGACATAACAAACTCACAAGGAGAACTTCAACAACAGCAGGACCTGTAAATCTCACCACACGACCAGCAGACCATATCTATTTTCTCCCTCCCATCGTTAGATACTCTTTACAGTCCTGTAGATATAATTCAACCCCAAATCGCACATACACACCGTTGAGGGAGCTTGGATCTCCGTGAGTTTGGGACCTTAGCATCCTGAGGGTTGCACAAAGTGTTGGTACATCTACTCTTCATCTGCCCATGTCATCACCTCAGTACAACTTTCATGCCCCTGGTCTTACGGAGCTTGTTGAAATGTTTACAGCCACTCCTTGCTCACTGACAGTGTGCGGTCACATGATACTTCTCCCAGTTCATCGTTGTTCTTCGAGTCGGGCCATCTCCGCATCGCCCGAGCATAAATCTGCCAGGCTAGCAGAGATCTTCATCCCGTGATCTCTGCGGTTTGGTGTTCCAGAACATCTCCCTGGCTTGGCCGGGCTGCAGCTCTTGGCAGGTGACAGTGTTTTTGGGTCTGCTGAGATCATTAAAGGTATTATTTGGCCCTGTGTTTCCCCCAGTCTCATTAAACATGCTGAATCCATTTGTTTAGCAAGCAGCTGAGGAATGGGAGCTTAGCCTGGCTTCCATTGATTTATTAACACTGATTTCGGCCTCTGAGACCTCCATCGTGATTTTCGCGCTGCTTCAGGAATTTCAATGGTGAGGAGCCTTCACGCTGGCAGGCGGTGATCGACTTAATGGATGATAATCTGATGGATGTGAACTAAATCTATCAGTCAGAAGGCTAAATATTAGATAGACTTGGGCAAACAAGCAACGATCTCCGCATGAGGGCTGTTTACATTCTGACGATCAGGAGATGGAACACCATCCAATGCTGGTTCACACAGATGTGTGTGTGCGTGTGTGTGTGTGCGTGTGTGTGCGTGTGTGTGTGTGCGTGTGTGTGTGATCATATCTCGCAGGGTTATCGGTGGCCAGCTGTCTTCTTTGATATTCTGTTCTGTGTTTCAGTCCAAGCTGTCTGATAGGTTTTATGATGAATCTACATATTTCCCGTCTCCTGGGAGAGACACATTATTGGGAAGCACTCGATCTCTGAGTCCATTTCCTGTCGACTTTAATAGTTTCCAGGTGAGGGGTGTTTCCCCGCGCTCGCCTGGGAACGCTTATTAAAACTGTTTTCATATTGATACAGTTGGTTTGATACTTACCAGATTTGACAAAGTAAAGATCTCGTTTGGCGTAATATTACAAGGGAAACATAAGTGAGTTATTTGGCCATGGCAGCGCTGGAAACCGAACATTGTTAAAGCGCAGACCCTGGAACCCGACACGGGCTCCCGCTACACATTTGGTTTTCATTATTTTTTACTTGAACAATTTTACAATAGCACCCAGGGATTAAGTCATGTGTCACCACGGCCAAGCTAAACACCCTGCCTCCTCCGCGAGGAAGAGGAGGGACGAAGGCAGGAAGCAGGTGTAAAGTGTGTAGGCTAACGCAACGCTAGCAAAGCACAACGCGAGGGGACATGTTGCGCTAAAGTCCGATTCTGGGAACTGTAACGAACGAGGGTGTGCTGTGTGTGTGTGTGTGTGTGTGTGTGTGTTAGGGGGGCAGGGGTTAAACCAATGACTGAGACTGACCAATGACAGCTCTGCCCGGCCCAATTTCCTGACCCTGCCTTGACTTTGAAATGGGTTAATACACACACACACACACACACACACACACTGAGCTGTTAGGCATGTCATTGTTACGCTATTGTATCGACCCATTTACTGCCGTCGTCACGGTGACTTCCCCAACATATGTGCACGCAGCTCAACACCAGAAGTCCCGTTAAGCCCTGTATATAAAATAAATAAATAAATGATCCCCATGACTCATTATTATTGAGTAATTAACACCATTTCACCTGCCGTGTATCCCAGATGATAATTATCCCTGTCGCTTTTTACCAGTTTAAATATATTCAGAGTGGGAATACAACCCATAAAATGCACTTTTGCTGTTTTGGTCGTACGTACACATTCTGGCACGACACCGCCTTGCTCCGTCTGCTAACAAAAAAAAAGCCGAAGCATGCCCAGAAGCTGCTGTGTGACGGGACGCACTACTAACGAGGTAGGAAACCCAGAACTAACGAAGTACCGGATGAATGTACAGTAAGATAGCAAAATGTGACGGGACATTTGTTGAATTTGACACCAAGTGTATTAGCTTGCAATCGCTGACTATACCTTTAATTTAAAGTCAGACAAGCAGGCATACGTAACCCATCAGCAGAATTGCAGCTGGTTTCACCTCCGCTGTGAGGCAACACAGTTAACGTCATACACTGTGAATGTAACACGAGTTAAGATAATGCTGTGTACTGTGTATGTGTGTGTGTGTGTGTGTGTGTGTGTGTGTGTGTGCGTGTGTGTGTGTGCACTTGTGTTTAAAGTGTACCTGCACCCCTGCTCTGAGCCTGACTCCACCTTTAAAGTGTAACTACACCCCAGCTCTGAGCCTGACTCCACCTTTAAAGTGTAACTGCACCCCAGCTCTGAGCCTGACTCCACCTTTAA
>JAODTR010000002.1:4393608-4407706 GCA_025399935.1 Amblyopsis rosae | reverse complement strand
GCAACACCCCCCCCCCCGCCGCCCCCCCCCCCCCCCCATCAACCCCCATATACACACATGCATGATAACCTCAGGCATCACACTCTGTCTGTGTGTGTGTGTGTTTGTGTTTGTGTTTCATTAAGACCTGACAGACACAAAAGACCCTCAACTTAATGACACCTCAGAGGCTGCTAGAGAGAGAGAGAGAGAGAGAGAGCGAGAGAGAGAGAGAGAGAGGGGGGCTGTGTGTGTGTGTGTGTGTGTGTGAATTCTGGTCTTCTCTGATCAGTGAATCAGCTGAACCAGCCCAGGACCACGGTATGTTAGTACAGCTAGTACCTTAATACTGTATGCCTTTACTTACAATGAGTATTGCCTGTGCAAACATGTTCAACTGTTGTACAGAACATGCGCACACACACACACACACACACACACACACACACACACTGTCTCTGTGTGTGTGATCATCATCTGTTACCACCCCATGCTCCTGAACAGAGGAGGACAGGTGTAAATACATGATGGAGAGAGAGAGCGGGAGAGAGATGGATGGAGGGAGAGAGAGAGAGAGAGAGAGAGCGCTGAGAAAGGTAGTCTCTAGATATTTCCTCTCCAGATCAGGAATATGGATGGGTTTGAACAGAGGGCTGAACACCAGACGCATGTAGGGATAGAATAATGTGGAGGTGGAGATGGAGAGGTAAGGAGGAGAGGTAAGGGAGAGAGGGGGAGAGATAAGGGGGAGAGGTGGAGAGATAAGGGGGGAGGGGGAGAGATAAGGGAGAGAGTTGGAGAGATAAGGGGGTAGGGGGAGAGATAAGGGGGGAGGGGGAGAGATAAGGGAGAGAGGTGGAGAGATAAGGAAGAGAGGTTGAGAGATAAGGAAGAGAGGTGGAGAGATAAGGGACAGAGGTGGAGAGATAAGGGGGGAGGGGGAGAGATAAGGGGGAGAGGTGGAGAGATAAGGGGGAGGGGGCCAATAGATGGATAAAGATATTGAGCTGTCAGAGAAGCACACATACTGTATCGTCATAACTATTATAATTGTAATATTATAGTGCAGCATATTTTTTATCAAAAAGTATTTCAGTCCAGACAATCTGTGTGTGTGTGTGTGTGTGTGTGTGCGGGTGCGTGTGCATGTGTCGGTGTGTGTGCATGTGTGTGTGTGTGTGTGTGCGCGCGCGCGCGCGTGCCTGTGTGCGTGCATGTGTGTGTAGACATTATAACAGATTGTCTCAGAAAGACGCACACACCTACAAACACACAAACACATAATGTATTTAACATTGAGGAAAAGTTAGGTGTGTATAAATGAGATAGTGAGTCTCTTTAGGAGACAGCTCTGTGTGTGTGTACGTGTGTGTGTGTGTGTGTGTGTGTGTGTGTGTGGAGACCACCCAGAGCATAGTGTGTTTTCAGCGTCTCTCTGATAAAGAGAAGCTTTTCTCCAAACAGGATATTAAAGCAAAGATAGATTTATGCGTTTTAGAAAAGCTTATGTTTTCTTACGAGCGCTGCGCTTACTTCACGGCCTGCAAATCCAATTCAGCCCTCTTTCCCGGACTACCAGGAAGTGAAATTGGAACCTCTTCCTGTCGCGTGGCCAATTAAATTTGCTCATGCTGTAAAAATCTCTATTGTCTGAGCGAGTCGTTCCTCAGCCCGAACAAATACCTCTGCACCCCCCCCCCCCAACCCTCTGTTCCTCTCCTCTCTTTCTATTTTCTTCCAGTGGTTTCTCGGGGCTTAATTACAGGGGTTGCTCCGCGTCGAGGAGGAGAGAGGAGCAGGGGGGTGGGGGGTGGGGGGTGGGCAGAGGGAGGGTGACCCCGGGAGAACCAGCCATCAGACAGCGTCCTTAACAATGATAAATCGCCCCCGCGCCCCGCACTGGTGCCGTAGCTAGCAGCTAACAGCTAACCGTGGCGTATAGCGGCTCCATCAGGACATCAGACAGCGGCGCGATGGCGCGGCGTGGGGGTTAATTCATTCAGGAAGCGGTTTGATATTCAGCTCATGAATTGAACATCGCTCATTATTTTCAATGAGGAGGATCTCGCCTCATCATTCATGAAGTGGATATGAATTAATATCCGTGAGCTACCGTCTTCGCGAGGCGCAGAGGGGTCGAGCCGTGCGAGCTAAAGGTGCGCCACAAATGTTTAATCTTCACCTTATGCTCCGCGAATCACAGGGAAACACCGTTTCCTTCAACTCTTCCTATTTCTTTCCTGCACGGTTAATTTTGGCATCAAAGTCACTTTTTATGGTTCTAAGCTCGATGTGTTTTATAGCTGCTGTTGGGCTCTTAACGGTGTGTTTGTTTTAAAGCGGAGAGCTGAATTTCTCCTCCATACGCAGGAAGCCTAATCGAGGAGGATTCCCAGACTGAAATCAGCTGAGACCAGGCATTGCTACAGTTGTACCCACGACTGTCAAACTACCTGCTTGGATATAATTATGATAATTATAGCAATAAACTATATTTAATAGCACCTTTGTACTTCAGTGCTAACATCAACAAGAAATAAATCATTAGAATATTAATTGATCATTAGAAAAAAAGTGATGCAATCGGGATTCTACTTGTAGGCCTACTGCAGTGGTAAATATAATAATGATCTCAAAATTATATTATAACAATTAACCTAGATTAAATTTAATCTATACTCTGAAGCAATGTCCGCAATGTCTGTCTGTCTGTCTGTCTGTTTGTTTGTCTCGCTTTCTTTTTCTCTTTCTTTCTTACTACGGAGATAACTTACAGGCTGTTGTCCAGCTCAGTTGTCATAGTAACGGTCCTAGTTACCCCCAAAGGACGTCTCCTGTTACCGTCCAGATGGAATCGACCCGACGAGAAATACAACACGTTACACTGTTTGTCAACCCTGAACCTGTCTGTCTGTCTCTCTCTCGCCAGGAGTAGCCGTCCGATGCGGAATATAAGCCGCCCTGCCAAATCACGTGACAACCCCGATTGGCTGAGACAGAACAGCCAGGTCGGACACTTTCATTTCTCCCCTTGTTGTGATTTTCTGTTGCCGTGGACAAATCTCGATCGCCAACCGCTTCGGGAGAGAGAGAGAGAGAGAGAGAGAGAGAGAGAGACTGAAGAAAAATCTCCTTATTGAGTTTTCTTGAATGAATGAATAGTAAACAGGCAGTGTTTATGCATGTTCGCGCGTATGTGTGGGGTGAACATGTAAGAAGGGGGGGGGTTGCTACAAATCAGGCCATCACAGGGTCCAGACAATGTATGCTCACTATTAGTATCAATTTACAAATAGACTGGTTTTTTGGTGACTGGCTCTCCGATGTCAGATTTTGATAAATGGTTTCAATTTGGCAGCTGCTTTAGAGTGTCAGAGACCATCTGAAGCTGCGCCCCTCCGCTGCCGTTCCCTGCCCAAAGACATCTACGTCAGTTAGCCTAGCGCCCCGCTAGCAGCCAAAATAATCTCCTCATGCTAACCAGACGCCAAGCAGGCCGGGCAGCGCGCTGACGGCCTTGGTTTATGCATATGGGTGTGTGTGTGTGTATATGTGTGTGTGTGTCTGTGTGTAGTGTGTGTGTGTGGTGTGTGCGTGCGTGTGTGTGTGTGTGTGTCTCTGTGTGTAGTGTGTGTGTGTGTGTCTGAATGTCTAGTGTGTGCGTGTGTGTGTGTATGTGTTGTGTGTGTCTGTATATCTAGTGTGTGTGTAGTGTGTGTGTGTGTGTCTGTATGTCTAGTGTGTGTGTAGTGTGTGTGTGTGTGTGTAGTGTGTGTGTGTGGTGTGTGTCTGTATGTCTAGTGTGTGTGTAGTGTGTGTTAATGTTGGAGTCATTTACCATTGTACCATAAGGATGTTAACATATCCGTGTGGTTATGCGGTTCATAATGTCACACTTACTACTCATACTCAATATCTCCATACACCCAGCCAGGCTTTTTACTGACTTATAAAATGTCATAAACGTCTACATATAAAAAACATTTACACAAACACACACACTGTGTATAAACGCATACACATTCCTCTTCACTACGCTACACTTCCTTCTAGATTCTATCCTCTTCTATTCTGGTCGGACGTAGATCTTCACTGATGTTACAGGCAGTGTTTTGCTTGTTTTCAGCCAATTTAGATTTTATAGAGCAAATTCGAGGTAAAATTGAGCACTGGGTCCATTTCTGAGAACGGTGCGGCAAATGGAATTCAGCAGGAGTCGCCGTATTTCCGACAATAAACAGATGTTTCCACTTTCGGGAAGGTCGGGAACAGTTTAGCGGTTGGCATCGCTGCCAAGCAGAACAAACACATCAAATCAAGCATCTCAAGGTTGGTCCACCGGTAAATTAAATAAAACAAGTAGCTGTAAATTGCACTTTGCCAATCATGCGGGTGGTCTATGACAAGCAAATAGGAACACGCTGAATCTCCAGTGTCATCTGATCATTATCCAATGAAAGCCCTCCTCATACATACTACGGGGGTTCTACTGTACACAAATCACTTTGAGGACAAAATGTTCATCTGAAGGCAGATTCACTTTTTGAAGGCTTAATGTACATGTGTAAATTCCATGACTAAATTGGCTTGAAGCACGTTTTAGTTAGCGGTGCATGATATTGATCAAATGTGATATTGCAATATCGATATTTTTAAACATAAGTCAAAACACAAAGGTTATGTGAAAATTCATCAAAATATATTCATAACATATCAAAACAACACATTTTCAACTAATATATTGCTCATGTTGGACTGGTACAACATACAGTAATTACAAGTTAACCAGGAGGCCTTCTTAATGGCCACTAGTGTTTCCTCTTCCATCTGTATTGTGTCATTAGCTTCCTCAGACACACATCTTACTGTTCTGTCTGAATAAAACACAACTAAGCCAAACAGCCAACGGACGCATCTCTCCGCTAAATAAACTGAATATTGCACTTCCTGCATCATTTTCAATATGATATTGGGCAACGTGATATTGCGATAACGATACTGAATCGATATATTGTGCACCCCTAGTTTCAGTGAGCTCTACTGACCTTGGGTAACCTCTCTGGGTCTCCTGGGTGACGGGGAATGACCTTCTGTAACCTCTGGAAGCCATAGTCGATGGTCGGCTCGTTCAAGGCTGAAACAACAACAACACATACGTTATTTTCTTTCATAATACATGTCAATAATGTTGTCAAGTCCTTATTATGATTATATATATTATATATTATTATGATTATTATTACTACTATTATTATTATTATTATTATTATTATTATTATTATTATTATTGTTATTACGTTTACTTAAAGCAGGCTTTGCATTCTAAGACCCGAGTGCCTTGCTCAAGAGCATCTCTGATGTCTTCAAGGCCTTGAGACTTGAACCCGCGGTGTTCAGAGTGTGGCTCTCTTCTGTTATGAAGTGTTAGAGCCCCACTCAACCTGTCCCTTCCTCTTTCTTCCTCCTAACTAATTCAATCGCTCTCGCATGCCTTTCATTCACCACAAACGACACAATCGCCTTTCTCCTTCCCTCTATCGGCTGCGAGGAGTGATGGGAAACACCGGAACTGAGTTAGAGGAGATATTTCGCCATAATCAAGCCCATTAATCATAAAAGGCTGTCAAATTTGACTTTGGGGACAATTTGTCAGCCGATCCTGCCCACTGTGCTTTGTCACCGCCGACCCTTGTATTCTGTAAGGATGATTGACACACCAAATGTTGGTGAACAGAATAGCTAGTTTGGGCTAATATGCATAACCGCCTCTTTCATGAATAAGAATAAGGGTGCTATATGCCGGTGCTAGGGGTCTCTTTCAAAGGCCCCGCTGCTGTTTGTCGCCAGGCGGCAAATAGATGTTATTACCATTATAACAATATTTGTTTTCTTTTCCAGGGAATGGGCTCCTGCGAGCTGCTAAATCAAATTTGTCAGCGCCCGTTTCAAACTGGCGCGGAGCGGCAAAAGGGCTTTCTGTCTGCGGGCTGGGCGGGGAGGGGGGCTGGGGCTAGCGGTCGGGCTGAAGGGTGACAGACGAAGAGACATGCCCACGCCACCGCGGCTGCCATGTTGGATTTCTGTTCCCCGTCCCCGAGCGGCTCCTGAATCTATTAGTCGCTCACATGAAGACGGATTTGCCGCTTTGATCCCGAAGAGAGTTTTGGGGACAAACGGAGATAATCTGTTACGACGAAGCGAACGTAATCAACCGAATTCAGAACTCAATCGCTTGTCGGCGGTTGTACACACATTCCAGCCAATAACGCGGGTGAAATGCACCATGGGAATCGGTGCAATTGAATAAAATAAACCATTTGCCTTAGAAGAGAATTAGTGGCGCAAGGTGGGAATATGAGTGGGAGACGGGAAGCATTGGGTGGACGAGGAAGAAAGTCTGGCATTAGAGAAAGGGTGTGTCTGTGTGTGGGTGAGAAAGAGAGAGAGAAAGTGTGAGGGAGTTTGAGAGAGAGAGAGAGAGAGAGAGAGGGGGGGGGTAAGAAAGGGGAAAAAGAGTGAGAGAAAGAAAGCATAATCTATAAAGACTAACGAACCTCTGGATAGATGAACAACATGACAAGTCCCTCCCTCCAGCCTTAACTGCCCCCCCCCCCTCAGAAAATTAAGCCCATTACTTCTCCTTATTAAAATCTCCATGCACTTTGACCCCAGCGCCTCATTGGCTGCCCGGGGGTTCTGTAGACCTGCCATCCAATCGATACTGCTCCTCGCCACAAAGAGAGCAGTAATTGGAGCTCGGCGCTTGCTGGGCGAACCCTGACCCCCCGCACATTACACCTCCCATATGAAGACAGATTGCCTGATTTAGTGTAAACATATGCTGCAATTCCAGGCATCAGTGCCACTTTCTCCTTCGTAATTTGTATTGATTTTTGTTCGAGAGGCCCCAGTGTTCTCTCTCTGATGTCTCACAAAGAGGGGGAGAGAGAGAAGAGAAGAGAGGAGAAGAGAAGAGTGCAGGGGAGAGGAGAGGAGAGGAGAGGAGAGGAGAGGAGAGGAGAGGAGAGGAGAGGAGAGGGGAAAAGACAGGATAACTAGCAGATTGTGATGCCTTCTACATTTAATCATCAAATTAATTGCACCCTCTCTCTCTCTCTCTCTCCCTCTCTCTCCCTCTCCTGCTAAACAAAGCAGTGATCAGGTCACCAACTGAGGAGCAAGAGGCCACAAAAACCCAGACGATAATGTAGCCTGAAATAAACAATACAGATGGATAGATACAGTACACAGACAGACAGACAGGCAGGCAGACAGGCAGACAGGCAGACAGACAGGCAGACAGATCAGCGGCTCTGTGGACAGCACTCTGGCGGATCAGCGGGATCCAGATCGCTGGACCGAAGCCAGCCAGCAGCTCTCCGGTCTCACGCCGTTTGTGCTCCCAGCGCTCCCAGCGCTCCCAGACCCATATACATTCTGTTTACATCCGCCTCTTCCTCAAGTGTTTACATTCATTCACGGGCGCGCTATTTCCCATTTGCCTCCCCTCGCTGAGATGTTGTTTTGTTCCATATTTACCAGGCGCTGGCCGGACGCACTGTGGGAAATACGGCGGAGGTTTACATTTGGCGTGTTGCGTGTTCTGCCCCAGTGATGGCCTTGTTGAAGGCACGACCACGTCCCCGATGTCTCAACTACACTTTAGCGGCAATATCACCCTCCTGCCGCGCTACCGCAGCTGCCCTGCATGAACACTTATCATTTCAGATAGACTATATTCCATATGAAACGGCACGTCCCGGGAGCCAAACGCAACATGGGGGAGAAAGGGGGGTGTTTCGATCCGCGAGCCCAACAAGCATCAACAATTTCCCATCTTTATTCCTGTATGATTGATGCAGGTCGCGGGCAGCGTTTGGCCCCGCTGCCCGCGGCTCTGCGCACCAGATAATTCCCCCCTTCCGTCTGGGGGAAGGAATTGACAGACGCACGACGCAAGGAGCAGTAAGTGGATGCCCTGATTTGTTTTGTGTGTGTGTTTTTTTTTTTTTTTGCAGCTTGTCAAGTGGCAGGCGAGTCTAGCAAGAGGAGGGGGGCGAGAGGTCCCAGCCCGTTGATAGGCAGTATAGACTCTCAGCAGAATATCGATATTCTTTTATATTCCTGCATGTTTCCATTTATCACTCAGTCAGAGAAACATAGACACACAGCTGCAGGTGTACACGTGTGTGTGTGTGTGTGTGTGTGTGTGTGTGCGTGCGTGTGTGCGTGCGTGCGTGTGTGTGTGTGTGTGTGTGGGTGTTACTATTCAGTAAATACAATTTAACACATTAGAAACGCCTTTTCAAGAATATTTAATGAACAATAGACCATGTGCATGTTTATTTCAGCGTTAAAATTTGATAGATTATCTACATATCAGGCAACACCTCAGAAGAGGCGAAACTCAACTCTCAAAGCCCGATCAATCAGATGCCCTCACCGTCTGCCCAATCGATGCTCATAGAAATTTCATGAAGTTTAAGCTGTGATTGACGACCGAGGGCCACCAGGGGGCCATAAAGGGCCCTTCGCTCTCAGAGCACATACTTTTAATTATGAAAAAACACAACAATCACCTTGCAGCACGACTCCCCTGAACCAATGGTGTGCCCTGTGTGCACACCACACACGCACACACACACACACACACAAACACACATAAGACCACTTTATAGAGGTCATCAAATGCCAAACCTGACTTGTTAGTTAACTTAGTTAAGTATGTATGTGTGTGTGTGGGTGTAGGTGTGTATAAGGTATTCAAGTTCAAGTGGCTTGGACAATCCTCCTGTGGTTTATACGCGCGCGTCGCTCCCTGGTTAACGCTCTTGTTTGACGCTAATGAAACAATACAAGTCCTTAAGGTGGGTCTTTCATCTACAGACGTCCAGTCTTTTATTAGACAGCAGAAGTGTGTCTCCGCCTGGGGACTCTTTCTCTGCAGAGACAACTCCTATCAAAGCTCCACCGGGAAGCAGAGAGACTTGTGGAACTAATGTCACATAATTAGCGTTTCTGTGGGGGCATTTTCAGCCGCGACTCCAGAAAATAATAACTCATCAGGTGGGGGGCCTATTTCTTTGAGGCACGCTGTAACCAGGCACTAATCAAGGAGCCAGCAACTGATTAACGTCCTGGCAGAGGAGAGACACGCTCATCATAGAGGTCATGTCACAGCTAATCTAGACCAGTCGACACGCTTGTGTTAATTTGTATTATAAGAAGTGTGTGATGTTAGTCTGTGTTAAAGACTGCTGGTAATGTTAATAAACCAGAATAAACCAGTTTCACATGAGCAGTAGTGCTGTTGCTGGCCAACTATCGTCATACTGTAGCTTTGATTTGGTTTGCTCTGGTTGATACAGTAGATAGCGCTGACAATATCTGTCACAGCTGCAGATGGAGAGCATTTTCAGAAGTGTGGGTTATGGATAGGGATTCCCTGGTTACACAAGCATATTTCCCAACCTCTCGAATATATTTCGCCTTGAAAAATGTCACTGTGTCTGATGTGAATTCTGGGTCTGGCATTAGATACCGGCTAAGACGGAGTTTGTTGATATAACGATATAAACCCAGCACTAAGTCAAATATAACTGCTAGTACCATGGTGCTTTG
This sequence comes from Amblyopsis rosae, assembly GCA_025399935.1. Lineage (NCBI taxonomy): Eukaryota > Metazoa > Chordata > Actinopteri > Percopsiformes > Amblyopsidae > Amblyopsis > Amblyopsis rosae. Next base: position 4,398,106 of record JAODTR010000002.1, on the reverse strand, counting down.
GTAGAAGACCAAAGCACCTTGCAAAGCTCTCCTTAATGGAATTAAGATTGGTGATATTTTGTGAATGTGCAAAAAACAACATGTTCGAAGCCCCTTTGCATCTACGTTTACAACAGCATTTGGCAGACGCTTTTATTAAAAACAACTTACATGTAGTACATTTGTCAATAGTTGGACAGGGCAAACACGCAAATATTATATTATATTAGTTACAGCACCTGTCATCATGACATGACCTTTGCTTTGCTTTGTTTGGTCAATTTTTGTTTGCTTCTCCAGTTCATCGAGGTCTCTTCGATCTGCACAGCTGAAGGTAAGCGGAGATTCATTATGTTAGCGTGTGTCTTTATATCTTCTCTGCTAGCCGTGAATTAATAAGAATTGGCTACATGTTATAAGGCTGTGCATTAACGTCTGTTATGTGTAGAGTGAATTTGTGTAGGAATGTGTGTGATGCTAACGTGTTATAAGACTGCGTGTGATGCTACACACCGCACAGACCACAGAGTCAGATGATGAATGCAATAATACAGTGTAGAGGAGTGTTTGTTTTAGAGAGGTCTGCTGCTTCACGACTCCGATGTCGAGCGTTAATTGCTTCCGTGCGCGACATTAATTAAACAATAACAATTCAGAACTCAATTGGCATACAGCGCTTCAAACATGTCAGGAGCCAAATCGAGTGACAAAGAGTGTAATACAGAGAGCGAGAGAGAGAGGGGGGGGGGTCCAGCTCAACCCATTTAGTTAAAGTGTTACAGTTTGACACAGAGCTGAACGTTATGCTACATGTGGAACATTTGACTAATGCCTTCCATGTGTGTGTGTGTGTGTGTGTGTGTGTGTGTGTGTGTGTGTGTGTGAGGAAAGTATGAAGGCCCCATTGTTTTTGTCAGGGCTGATAGGGGTTTTGACCCTGACAGGACGAACCTCAGAGGCTGTGCTTTGAGATTTACAGGAGGGAACATTCCCAGTGTTTTCCAGATAGCCCAAATCACTGCCACCGACTCTGCACTAAACAGACTTCATCTGCAGCACCAAACATGTATGCTGTCAAGCCTAGCTTGCTCGTAGGCATGAGCAGGGCATGGATTCCAAACCTGCAACGTGTTCATGGTCATGTTCTAAGGCTGACCTCTGACCTTCTGTTAAAAGGAGGGAAGGAGAGAGGGGTGTTAACGGATCAATAAATATTAGTCAATCATTTGCCAACTGACGAGTGTGCATCGTTTCTACAGACACTAACTTAACCAGACGTACACAGATAATATTTCATGCTTCCCGATAACAAACTGCCCCCCACCCCACACACACACACACACACACACACACACTACATTACAGAACCTCACCCAGATGTGTGTGGTGCATGTTAAGGCTTGTCAAAGGGCCCCCTAGAGGTTATACCCTTCACCCACCCCTTCTACCCCAGCAAAGGAAATAACAGCCTGGAGCCAGTAGACATCACACCTCGAGACACGGACAGACAGGCTGCAGCCACGACAACAAAAGTGTGAGCGTGTGTCCAATTATTTTGAAACAACATGTCCCCTAGAAATATTACTACAACTCTGGCTACTACGGTTAATACGAGCAAGAGCGCTGGATGTATGCATTGTGATAATATCTATTTGAATTGTTTTCAATTGTATCAGGCACACCTACAGTTCAGTGTGAACTGTTTAGGTCCAACGCCCACTGAAGGCGTCGACGCGCGTCAAGAGACGCCAGAGTTTTAGAACTAGTTCTTTGTAACGGGATAACGCCCACCGGCGGCGTCTGACGCGCGTCGGCGGCAAGGTTTTTAAACGGGGTTCTACTTCTTGAGCGTCAAGACAGAGCTTCTCCGTCAATTTACGTTTTTACGTTTCGAATGTTGCATTCCTTGACGCACCGCTGCACGACGCTGGCAGTTGGTGTTGGCCTTTTCTCTCCTAGCCTCACATGAACACAGCGTTAAAGTGCCAAAAGCTGCAGTTCCTCAAATAGCCACTTGTGGCTGCAAAAGGGAGTCAATCCCCATAGACTCCCATGTTAAAATGTCCGTCTTTACAGCTAAAATAAACATGTTAACAGTCTGGTTCAAGAAACGTTTTTAGTCTCTATTGCTAGTCTCTCTGTTCCTGACAACTGTGAATATTTATTTTTAGAACTAATCTGTTAAAAATATATAAGCCATACATGAATCCCATTATAATGGATAGGGGGGCGTTTCAGGCAAAGATGGCGACAGCCAGAGCCAGCACAGCGCTGTATTCAAAGCTGAAAAAAGCTATGGTGACATCACAGAGGGTTTATGGTGACGTCACAGAGAGTCTGTCCATTTATATATACAGTCTATAGTGACGTCACAGAGGGTCTGTCCATTTATATATACAGTCTATGGTGACGTCACAGAGGGTCTGTCCATTTATATATACAGTCTATGGTGACGTCACAGAGGGTTTGTCCATTTATACATACAGTCTATGGTGACGTCACGGAGGGTCCATTTAGCACTTTGGGATTTCTTCTAATGTAAAGTGCGTTACAAATGAAATTTATTATTATTATTTATTATTATTAGAGTGACAGGCCAGGGGACAGCCCCAACCCCAAGGAACACTCATGCGCAGGTGTGGGCCACTTCAAACCAAAAGAACAATGTTTTTGTAGTGTAGTGCTACTTTAAACCACAAGGGGAGCTCTGGGCATGAATCCTGGCGTGTGCCTTTAAAGGGTGACTAAGTGATGACCACATAAGATACATAACAATTGATATAAGTATGTTTAAAACCGCATTAAATGTTGCGAGGCAGAATAAGGCTTTTTATCGCACATAGTAGGGCTAGCAGTTAGCCGTGTTTAACAATTAGCATTGGCAAAGCTGCATCTGCGGCAGTAGCTGTCAATATAAAGTCCACAACCCTCTGCTTTCAAGGGAGAGCTGTTTATTAGGCCTTTAAAGATTCAGCATCAAAACCCTGCTGTAACTAAAAACCTCTACATGTTCGTCAAGACCCGACCAGCATGCATCAGTCAACGGCCACAAGGCAAGACATGAGACAAGTATTGCAACATTTGAACAGTGACAACTTTACACGCAACCGAATCACATTAAAACCACATTAGGTTCGTACAGTGTGGTGCAGGTGATCTGTTGGCCTGAACCGGGATCAATGAGGCTATGTGTGGACGGACAGACAGGGAAGGGGGGGGGGGGTGAGTTATTGCAGTGCTCGGCCACTGATTCAAGCGAGGTGTGTTTTCCCAAGAAAGTCAATAGCTCCATGCTCCTCTCATTAATTTCAACCCCCCCCCCCTCTATCTCTCTCTCTCTCTCTGTCTCGCACACACAAGCGCACACACATGCACACACACGTGTGCGCGCGCACACACACCCACACACACCACTCCCAGAGATGCACCTGTAGAAACGTGGCCCCAGAGAGAGAGTCTGGGTGTCTGGTTTTAATGTGTGTGTGTGTGTGTGTGTGTTGTGGAAGGGAGGGAATGGGGGGGGGGGGGGTATGTGGGGAGGGGTGAAAGGAGCAGAGCAGACAGAATAGGGTTGGGGTGGAGAGGTGGTGAGAGAGAGAGAGATTAAGACGGTGGAAAAAAGAGGTGAAGAAAGAGGTTTATGGAAAAAGAGCGAGAGAGAGAGAGAGAGATAAACGGGAGGGGTTAAAGTGAGAGGGAGAGTATTGATTCCTATTATGGATATCATGCGCCAAATTATTGTTGTCATCTCTGCTTCTATTCCATGAAATCTATCCTGTTGTTGAGGAGAAACTACCAATAACTTAACCCGCTGCCTTTTATTAAAAACAATGTCCTGCAATAAATTCAGCTAAATGATCTTTGGCTCCTGGCCAGAACTAGATTCTGATGTACATTACACTGAATATTGTGATGCTGCTGCAGTCTGTTTACAAGATCATTCAGACTGTATTCCGTACACGGGAAACGGCATTACACTGTTTACAAACCCGGAAGGAATTCCCTGCAGTACTATAGCAGCGTACAGGCAGAATGAATACCTAACTACGCTCTGAACACGGGCAATATAGATTATATGTTATATGGAACAGTGAACCATCCTGCAGGTTTCCACTTGTCATTCTATCGTGTCTCTCGCCCCAGGCCAATCTTTTACCCAGAATGCCCGGGATCACACCCTCCAGCTATGCCCAGGCAAGACAGGGAGGGATTATGGGAGAATTTCACTTGGTTTAAAAGCGTTCTGGTCGTGGTGTGCACGTGCTGGCCTACGGGTTCTACAGGTGGAACTCTGGACATAGTAGGGCCGCTTACGCACAACAGATACTGGCAGAGTGCCCTTGAGCAACGGTACTAAACCCTGTTCTCTGGAATGCCCTTCCCCTGCACATACGACAAGCTACTATGGTCACCTCCTTAGCTAAGCTTCCCAAAACCCATCTATTTAAAGTTGACAAAACATTTAACCCTTTGTTCCACTCTCACTTGACTCCCTGCCCTCCCAATAAGCATGTATTAT
>JAODTR010000002.1:4341543-4360858 GCA_025399935.1 Amblyopsis rosae | reverse complement strand
ATTGTAGCAGGCAGGCACAGAGCCCATCTAATGCCTTCTCCAGCTAGCTAGCTTGTATTGTAGCAGGCAGGCACAGAACCCATCTAATGCCTTCTCCAGCTAGCTAGCTTGTATTGTAGCAGGCAGGATCCGAGCCCATCTAATGCCTTCTCCAGCTAGCTTGTATTGTAGCAGGCAGCCACAGCAAAACAGCCCCGTTTAGCTTCATGCAGTTGACAGTCACCCTAATACTTAATAGTTACATTTGCACAAACCCCAGAATTTTAATAAAAAAAAAAATAAAACAGCCTTTAGACAGTTCATGCCAGTTAACGTTCCATACCAGTCTAGCCCGGTTCCGTATGGAATGGATTGATTTCAACAACATCTTTGTCCTTCTGTTCTCGATCACGATCAAACACGTTTGCTGGGGTGTTTCCTTTCAGAACAGTTTGAACCAGACCGGGACCATCCACCTCTAGGTCAGCAGACACCAGGGGGTGTGGCTGTGGTCACACTGCAGCTTGGTGTTGATGATGGTGCATGGTGCTCCACTGACGGCCAGCTCCTGCCTGGACACCACCTCGTACTGCAGGTTTGACAGCCCACCTGCAGGGTCTACCTTGAACTGCTCCTGTGGCGGAGGGGGGGAGGAAGACACCACAGAGCACTACTGAAGCTAGCTCTACGTGTTGTGTTGCTGTGCTGTGTTTCTGTGGCTGTGTAGCTTTGCTTCTGAGTTGTTGCTGTCCTGTCCTGTCCTGCCCTGTCCTGCTGTCCTGTGTTGCTGTCCTGTCCTGTGTTGCTGCCCTGCCCTGTGTTGCTGCCCTGTCCTGTGTTGCTGCCCCGCCCTGTGTTGCTGCCCTGCCCTGTCCTGTGTTGCTGTCCTGTGTTGCTGTCCTGTCCTGTGTTGCTGCCCTGCCCTGTCCTGTGTTGCTGTCCTGTGTTGCTGTCCTGTCCTGCCCTGTGCTGTGCAGTTTTACCTGCTTCTGGGATGCAATCCTCTTCTGGTCTCTCTTCCGCCAGGCTGGGTCATGGATGTGGCGAAACGTCTTGTAGCCTGTTGTTATGCCGCTAGGTCTGAACAGCTGGACAAAGAGAAAGTGAATTTGGAGCTGGCAGGTCTCACATGGCCAATAAACTCTTAGGAATACACCGTACAACCAGGTCAATGAAAACGGCCTCCACCTGAAGTTCAGCTTTCCTGAGTCTCCTGTAGAACTCGTCGTCCTCTCTGCCCCAGCCCCAGAAGCGGTTGGACATCCCGTTACACTGCAAACAGAGAAGATCCAACATTCTGCACAATGACTAAGCTCGCTAGTGGTTAACAAGATAATTCTGTTTGGCTGCAATAAAGCCCGGGAGCCAGTAGGGGGCGAGGTGTGACTACCATGTGGTAGTGCCTCTTGGTGAGCAGCAGGATGCCCCCTACGTAGGTCTTGTAGTGGTAGAGGGGGTGCAGCTCGGGCGAGGCCACATGGAAGGGCCCTTCCTCGGGGAAGCCGTAGTCCAGCGCGGGGTTGAGAGGCAGCAGGTCAACGTCATGCATGGCTAGGTAGTCTGTGGTGTTGCCGCTCTCCATGTAGCCCACGTTGATCAGAGAGGCGCGGTTGAACCTGGAGCACAGCGCACACAATAATCTACACACTGCCTCTCATACAGGTAGCTTTATTTTATTATAGTTACCAGTGTGGTTATACAGTTAGCTAAAGGCGTTTATGAATGGGCAGTTGGCTTAAAGATATTAGTAAGGTTTGACTTTCCGGAGAACAATTGCCAACTTTGAACTCAGATCAAAACAATAACGTCTCTCCCTTCAACGCCACATAGTGATCCCTCAGAAGCTCCACCCACAAACATTTGAAATGCATTGCAAAACCTAGGGCATTGTTGTGAGCAGTGTTTGCCATCTTGTTTGTGTTCCTGTATATGAAGCCAGGGCTGTGTAGAAGTGCTGGGTTATCTTTAAAGCACACACCGAGAAGATAGCAGATAAGATATTTGATGATTCTGACAATATGACATTAACTTGCAATCGCTGACTATACCTTTAATCGTTATTGTCATCATACCTATATCAGCCATAGCCAGCTACAGCCCTGCATAATAGACCAGGCCCGCACCAACGGTGGACAGAAGCCCCACCTGTAGTGGTCCACCTGGTTGATGATGAAGATGTGATGTCTGATCTTCTTGCCGTTGAGGAAGGCGTGCATGTAGGGCACAAACACCAGCAGCTCCTCGAAGCGCTCTCGGAACGGCACGATCAGCGCCAGCTTGTGAGGGCCCCAGGTGGGGTCGTCCGAGGCGGACACAGGGCTCTCCGGCGGGCACAGGGGCTGCTGCTGCTGCTGATGGACTGGCTTGTCTTCCAGCGACGCCCTGCTCAAGTCTCCCGAACAGCTGAGCTGGAGCCAGAATAGGGAGACCAGCACTAGGACCATGCAGAGTCCAAACAGCTTGTAGACGGTGCACCATCTTGACAGGAACCTAGGGGCACAATGTGGGGTAAACCTCGTGGCCCAATAAAATGATCAAGTCTGTGGACTGATCTTGAGCGGAAAGAAGACAACTGCCAGATACAGGGAGTGGGACACGGTCTTTCTACTGTAGTGGAGCATACACCATGCTACACTGCAACACCCATGGCACTGTGGTCCTATATTCATGCAAACACCAATCGGGAACCTCCAGTATTGAGAAATTAACACAAAGCTAAAGTGCCAAACCCTGCAGTTCCTGAAATGGCCACTTGAGGCCAGCTGAAAATAAGAAGAAGAGGAATAAGATGAATGCCATGTTAAAATGCCAGACTGTTTATAACAAATAAACATGTTTACAGCCTGGTCTAAAACACAGTTTTGGTCTCTATATTTAGTCTCCTGGTTCATGACAACTGTAGTAAGGTTCCTTTTTTTTTACAACTCATCCTTTAATAAAACATTCAAGTCATACATGTAGATGTATCCCATTATAATGGATAGGGGGGTGTTATAGGTGGAGTCAGGTACTGCAAAGATGGCGATGCCAGAGCAAGCACAGCTCGGTCTTCAAACCAGTTCTTGAGAAAGCGTATGGGTGACAGAGGGCTTGTCCATTTATATATGCAGTCTATGCATTAAACCCAGGCTCAAGTGGCATTCTATAAACCTCACTTTGACCACAACACATCTTTTCATTGTTTATCACATCACAAGATGTCAGGGCGAATGGCTTTACTGTACAATAGTGACTAGTTTAATTATTTTAAACCGATGAAGCTCGTGTTTTAGATAAGGGAACATCAAAGCGACACAAAACAACGATATTCAATAATATGCATGAACACAATCACAGAGTGATAAAGGTAAGCCTCTGGAACATTTGGGATTTGTTTTAAAGGTTATTGCATGAGACAGAAAATAAAACAAGCTTCAGTTTCTAAAATGAAAACAAATAGTTATTAGTTAGAAGGCAAGACGGTGCCAAGACAAAACAAATCATGCAGAAATATGATAGGGTGTAATATACATTTGTTAAGACAAATGTTAGTTATGTTAAGACAAAAATAATAAGAAAAACGTTTTCTCTTTACTGCAATAATATATTATATAAATATATATAAAAGGTGTGTGCTACAAGTAATACATATATTCTACCAAGATAATGTGTTTAGCACTGGATGTAGAAAATCTAAATAACTTTAGTAAAGCATACAGGTATAATGAGCTATCTGGATGGTCTATCCCACCTGAAACATCTAGCTGGGGTCGAAATGTATTCAACAGGTTACCAACATAAATTTGGAGATCTGTAAGCAGACCAAATGAGTTATCCTGTCCTAACATGCATTAAGAATGACAGCCGTCTTCATCCAATACAGCAAAGCCCCCCACACACACACACACTAGTACTCGTACTCACTCTGTAGACCTTTCAGCTGGACGTGGTTCTCTACAAGTCTCATCTCTTGTGAAGTCAACAAATTATATGACTGAGTTGTTTTAAAAACATGAAAAAACACATCATATTGTATTGTAATTTAAAAAAGGATTGTGTTGCTATGATGTTAGGCAAAATCAATAATACTTGATTTGATAAGCCACTCTATTTCCAACTGAAACTCTTTTCAACTCAACTCAACTGGGTAGGATAAACGTAGTTCTTACCTTCTCTCATCTTTGAAATAGAGGACAGGTTTTCTTCTCGACGATGAGTACATCATTTTTAAATCACAACTACCGTAATCCCAGCAGAGCTTTGACGATGAAAACAGATCAAATATTTAATTCATAAAAAATACCAGTAACAAATTGGTATTCTTCACTATTTCATAATATTAACTAGGTTATTAAATATATAAATATCCAATGGTGCCATTTTAAAACCAGACACTCCTACATGATGTCTCCTCTACAGTACTGAGGAAAACAGACAGACACAGAACTTAAGCCAAAAGAAGCTATTGGCCTCCATGTACAGAGCTGCTAGCTGACACGTAGCATAACGGGAACCTGCAACACTTCTCTGCTTGAAAACCAAGCGTAATGTTCTATTTCTACAACGACATCGTCTCCAAACGTCACATATTTAATACTTTTTCCAAGCGAAAAAAATTAAGCGACAGAAAAAGAGAATAGACGAATTCAATTAAGACGACATGCTGGAAAATATCAGAAACTGACTGTAAAAATGTACGTCTATATATCGCTCCGGGTGGAAACCAGGGTTAGGCATTTATTTGTCCTATCAAGACGATGGTACTAAATATATTGGAAATAAAATATTCCAATATCTATGGTGGTACTGTTATATTTTTAACAAAATTAATACAAGCAAAATTATATACTTTGTCATAATTACTCATATGTAACAAATAGCAAAGCAACTGGGTCAAAACTGTAGTTTTATTATGAAGGCAATTTTAAAACTGATTTTAAGAGAACACGATTTTATAAAGCATTAAACCTCTCCCAGCAAAAAGAAGGGAAAACAAATATTACAAATATTACTGTTTGTAACTTAATCACAATGTTTAAAACAAAGAAGAAATGAAAACAAGGATATAACCTCAAATTTATCCTTTTATTTATGTCTGTCCATTATTCTCTAAACCAACAACAAACCTAATGCAATTACACCAGATTAGCAAAATTTGATTTCTCACTTGTAACATAAATCATAATTGTCAGTCCTAACAAATGTGGCCCTTGTCCACATTAAGGTTCTTGGTTGGTTTTCAGTCTAACAAATCAGACTACTGTATAATCTATACACGGTATTATTTATGGTTAACGTAGAGCTCTCTTAATCAATGACCAACAATTTAGACTGCATGCATTACATCAATAATTGAATCAGTGACTTAATTTCTCCACCTGAGGATTTGCAAACATTTTAAAACAAAAAAAACATCCAAGACCTTCTGGCATGAGCCAGTCACAGAAACCATGGTGCGCAGAGTGGTTATCAAAGGCCAAGGCCAAACTTATTTTAATAGGAAAACTGTCCTTTGTTAACCACCTTTCAGTTAACATAGTAAAGATAATATAAGGAGCTAAGAGAAGACATTCATATTAACTAGAAACCAAGTTAGTGAAGCTCAAAACCCTTCTGAACAGAAGCATATGGTAGAGAAATATCATACACAAATTACAATTACAGAATGTGCCAAACCAATGTAGATGAAGGGAAGATCTTTGGCAATGTTTTTGATCAAGATGACACATGAACAGCTCAAAACAATGTTCTGTTCAATTTTACACTTGCTGAAAAAAATTAAATGGGCTCATCTTGTCTGGTATTAAATGCTGGATCATTATCATTGAATGTTTTATTTAATTCATTTAGAATCTTCTAGATTTCATTCAAGACACAACTCTCTACTCTGTTTTCAAATCCCTGGACATACAGACATATACATTCACGTTGGACAACAACGTAGCTTGCGTGCACACCATACCAACATAACAGGCAGGATTCCACAGAGCCAGGCCTGTCCACAATGGGCATTGTCAGATAAAACCCCATCCATTAAGCACTGGCAGGCTGTGACAGTATGAATGTTGCTTGCTTGAATGTTAAGTCACTGGTACTATGGTTTTAGCTTTCACAATGACTCATCATAACACTCATCAAATGATTACATTGTAATTGTGAGAATGTTCAGCAGAGTAGAAGCAGAAATGCTGCTGGAAAAGACCCCAGATCAGAAAGACAATCACACATCTTCACACAAGCACAGATACATATGCTAACACATCTGTCATCTTATAAAAACACACCTATTCCACTTATCTCTTAACAACTGAAGATCTCTAGTGGCCAGTAACATGTGCTGCAGTACAAACAGCCCAAAGCACAGTCAAACCATTCAACAGGAAACAGAAAGGACAAACGAACACACGAACACACACACACACACACACACACACACACACACACACACACACACACACACACACACACGCACACACACACACACACACACACACGCACGCACACACAGTGTTTGAAGCTCATAGGTAAACTATTCGTCTGCCTGGTAAAGACTGCATCCCAGTGTTGTAAAAATATCCTCTATAGAAAAGAATGTGGTTGTAATCTGTCCCTCACTTAGGGCAAACTAAAATCAAGTAAAAGAAAAAAGGGCCAAGGCCAAATTCAATATAAACAAACAGAATGAAATAAAGAATGACATAAACACAGCTAACTTTAGTAGTCTCTAAAGCTGAGGCACAGACTGCACATAGGGCAAAGAACAAAACATCATCACACTGCATGAGGACATCCCAACATAACCTGGATGTGCTTTGCTTCTTCTCCGCACTGCATGAACACACACACACACACACACAAATAAAAATGAGCATGGGTTTTCAGCAGGGGGCGCTACACCAGCTTCTTGGCCTCAAAGAAGCTCTTTAGATGTCTCATCTGCCAGAATCCGATGGCCACCAGGATGAGGGTCTGGACGATGGACCACCACAGCACGCGCTGGTTGGTGCTCTCGCTGGTCTGGCGGAAACGCTCCTCGCGATACTGGGACACACGACAGACAGACGCAGAACACAGCGTAAGAACAGGGTTCCCACCCCAGACTTCTAAACATCTGGAGGGGACTGGAACACAGCGTAAGAACAGGGTTCCCACCCCAGACTTCTAAACATCTGGAGGGGACTGGAACACAGCGTAAGAACAGGCCAGCAGAAGCAGGTCTGTGTAAATGGGACAGCCATGGTGACAAACTAAATGAAAATTAACGTGATCGTTACTTACTACTCATGTAAACACTAATAGAGCAATAGTTTCAAGATTTGTTGAGACATCAAAAAAATGTAATACCACATAGTAACATTTTCATGTATGGCAACTAAACTTTAAACACGCTGCAAAGCAAACTCCCTGATATTCCATTATTTCGCCCACACAAACTATATACACTGCATTAAATATACTTTTTTAAATCCTATATCCAGTGGGAACCCTGGAAGTAGCTTCATCTGGGGTTTTGACAGCAGTTAAAGAGCACTGATATTCTCTGTCAGGTTTACTTCATGGATTTATTTGGCTAGACGTGTTAGTATACAGTGTTGGGGATCACACGGGATGGAAGCAACAATCAGCTCAGGATGGTTAAGAAGCTATGGACCTTCAGCTGAGAACCCCAGGCACCAAGGTGTTCTCTCAAACACACACACAGTCTTCACATATGAGCACTCTCTCTCTACACCACGCCCTGTTAGCTAGCTCACACTGGAGGGATTACCTAGGCAGGTCTGGGCTGGACGTCACCATAGACTGTGCAAATAAATGGTCAGACCCTCTGTGACGTCACCCATAGCCTGTACATATAAACGGACAGACCCTCTGTGACGTCACCATAGACTGTACGTATAAATGGACAGACCCTCTGCGACGTCACCATAGACCGTATGTATAAATGGACAGACCCTCTGTGACGTCACCATAGACGGTATATATAAATGGACAGACCCTCTGTGACGTCACCATAGCCTGTACATATAAATGGACCCTCTGTGACGTCACCATAGCCTGTACATATATATGGACAGACCCTCTGTGACGTCACCCGTAGCCTTTCTCAAGAACAAATGTAAACGCTGCGATGTGCTGGCTCTGGCAGTACCCCACTCTGCTCGAATACCCCCCCATGTCATTATAATGGGATACATGTATGGCTAATATATTTTTAGGCCTCTCTCTGCCTCTCATACACAGTCTTACCTGCTGTTTAGAATTAGTGAGACAAGATAGTTTGACTGAAGAAAAAAATAAAAATAATTACCCTATCCTTGAAGATGAGATCATGTGTGTCACATGCATCGAGAGTCTCTAACACACACACACACACACACACACACACACACACACTCACCCTCTGATAGTTCTGCTCCTTCTGGATCTGGTCTACTTGCTCCACGAGCTGCCTCACTCTGAGCTGCAGCTCTGACAGTTTGTCCTTGGCAGCGATCTCAGCATAGTTATTGGCATGTTCCCCCACCTGGATGTCCAGGTGAACCCTCTAAACACACGCACGCGCACACACACGCGCACACACACACAATCAGACCAAACATGCAATAAGCAGTGGAAGACTTCAAAACAGCACTGGTTTAAACAGCACTGGTTTGTCCAGGAGGCAATAGAGAAAAGTGTGAGCCAGGGGAAGGGGTGTGCGAGGAGAAGGAGTAGAGAATAGCGCCGCCCGTCAACACACTTCAGCATAAACTCAACAACATGGAGCATAACACTTCACAGCATTTATCCAGTGAAGATTCACAACTCACCAGCATACCGCCAGCAAACAGAGCAAACTTGGAAGAGTTGGAGTGCAGGCAGATCTGATGTTCTCCCGGGGTGTGTGACGTGAAGGTGAAGCGGCCTTCAGAGCCATACTGACGGGACAGGATCACCTAGGAGCAACACATGACTGGGGTTCAAGTGGAGCGGTTCTGCAGTTCTCTCCTCCATGATATCGGGATACAGTGTACAGTAGATTGTGTGCGTGTATTACCTTCTCGTCTGGGTCTTTGACTTCAACAAACATCCCCAGGCCCTGAGTGGCTGGCAGATACTCCTCTCTTTGCTTGTCATACAACTGTGTCCGGTAATTTCCTGGAGAGGGAGGGAGAGGCCAAATTATAGCCTCGGAACATACAAGACAAGGTATGATAACACGGGCTCAGTTACAGAACAGTCACATGTCTACAGAGACATGACTAAAGCTTTATTAGAGAGACATTTAAAAGTATGATTAGGTCATTTATACATTCAAAACATCTGTAAATAATGTGGTGGTTAATATGATACATTCTGCATCCAATCACCACAAAGCTCCCAGTTTGAAGTAAAGTTGTTAAGAATTATTTACATTTACAACATTTAGAAGAAGATTTTATCCAAAGTGACTTCCAATAAGCAAGTACATGTCATTATCTGCAATCACAACTTTTGTCACGACATTTGACAGCTGAGTTATAGACCAGGAAGGAGATTAGATACATATGAATTACTCTAATGCAGATATTCATACAAATTGAGAGACAAATGTTTGTCATCGAGGGCGACGGGTAATGGCAGCATGCTATTATGAGAGATAGAGTGGTAAAGAAGTTAGTTGTTTGAATTATTCTTTGTATATAACTCTACCTCCATATACAAGCACAATGATTATTCCCAAAATGCAGTTTTGACAGAATCCACTATACACAAATGTGTATAGACACAGGGACAGTGTTATCTATTAACTAATCCTGTACTGCAACTGTCACAACCTCAGGCATAACTGGACATGACATGGATTTGTTGCACTACCAATACCAAGTAGCTACAGCATTTGTCACAATGCAGCAGTTTCCTTGCCATTTCGTCTCAGTTGTGAGGTTTGTTAGAACCTTTAGAGATGTATTATAACCACTCCCCGGAATGCAACATCATCATCCAATCTTTATAGTGATTCTGTATAGGAAGAAATGTGTGTCAAGAAATACTGCTCAACTTGAATAGTTGCATTGATACATACGAACCTGATCATATCATACATTAAATAGAATGTATTTTCTCTAAAACTGTATTTGACCTCAATGGAAATTTAACTCATATACTTACACATTCATTTATAATTTAAATTTAGTTTCCAAATTCAATTTCCGTTTACGGAGACACACATCGTGACAACTGAATGTTGAAGTATTCAAGTTGATTATTCAGTGAGGTCAAATTGTTTAAGAGCAAATCAATTTAATTTCAAATATATGACATTCAGAATCAGTTTTTCAATGCAATTATTCAAGCTGAAAAAATCCAATTCAATACTATTGAAATTAATTTTCTAATGACACATTTCAGCCTATAATTTTGGAAGCACCCAGAGAAACATGGGATCTTTTCGGCATTAAATAAGACTATTTCAGCCACACTGTCAACAATCTATCCGTGCTAAACCCTTATACTGTCCATATGGTTGTAAAACACTTGCATACATTAAGCAATGCAGTTTCATTATCTTCCGTATGGTGGTCACACATGACGTAAATACTACACACTGAGGGTTTTATGAAGGGGATCTACTCAAGATATATATTTTCTTACTTAACAGTACGCACAGTGCTCAGATATAATGTATGTGTAATTTCAATATAAAGCACTTCGTACCCCGTTAACTGGAGCGAGAAGCAATTTTTAACATCTTTTACAGGTGACGTGTACTGTGCGTGACATATATCTAAATTTAAACATATTTTAAATGGGTAAAATGTAATAAATAAATAAATAAATAAATAATCAGTTGATAATGAAGCATGTTTTAGGAGTTTACTGAAGCTAGCGATTAGCCTATTAGCTGAAGTTAGCGAGCTATCGCTACAATCTGTCTGTGGCTCACCGATTATCATAGTCTCGTCCGGGATTTCTTCTATGAAACATTTCTTCTCCGTTTCTCCGATATGGAAGTACAAAGACGAGACTAAACTGCAGAAAACATTCAGAAGGAAAAATGACAACACACACGATTGCATTTTGACGGCGACCATCTTCCTGCCGGGTACAGAAGTCGTCTGAGTCTGCGCACACTCATCAGTGCCACGTAACCCATCGCTGGTCTAGTCCAATCAACGTTTGCCTGAGTATTGTGGGTATTGCGGTTCTACAGAATTTGGCCAGTCATCAATAAATGGAGGAGTAGGCATAGGTCTACGATATTATTCACCAAGTAACAACAACACACCAGCCGTTACTGATCAGTGACAATCACTAATATTATTACTCAATAAATTACTGTAATATATTTTTTTTCAGTAACTAGTAGTGTGTGTCAACTAATTACTATTTCCAAAGCAGTAATAATATTACAATTACTAATCTAAGTTACTAATAGTTACTGCATTACAAGGAGGAGACTTCTGGTCCTAGCAAATATGTTTTCACTTTGGCTGATTGTTAACTCCTAAGTTTCATTATTGTTCCAATAAAGAATATTAAATTCTACAATTAGCTGGCAACACAGGTTGTAATTTTTAAGAAAAGGCAAGGCAGGGTAGTGATTGTGAAAGTAATATAGTAATGTAACTAATTTCTACTAACTAATTAATACCCAGTATTAAGTAAAGTAATACTTTTTTTAAGGAGTAATAACTAGTAACATATTACTATTCCTGTGTAACTTGCCCAACACTGTTACTGATCTGATAAACATTCCCTTCTGAGTGCTGTAGACGGGTGAGTCTACAAAATGGGATATTTCTCATCGCTCTTCGTGCCGGTCAAGCATATCTTTTAGCCTAGGTGTCTGGGCTCCCCAGGTATAAAACCAGAAATAAGATGGTCTGAGCTCAACACTCAGGCCCAATGTAGTATTCCTGCTAGAGGTTTATTGTCACTGGCATTGGTCTGTGAGGCATAGTTCCCAACCCCACCAGTTTGCGGTTATAGAGGTTACAACTAAAAGGTGAATCTGTTGTGCCCATAGGCACTACGTCAGAGCTGCAGAGGACACCAGAGGCCCTGACCAGATTCCAGTTTGTCGGCTTTTCTGGCAAATCAGGGGACCTATCGAAACATATTATGTTATTTCAGGCCAGCCTTCAATGGCACCTAAACATGTATAATTGTCTTACTCACAAAAGCAAATTACATACTTTACTCAAAATACTGTATGTAATAAAAAATATGTGTATACATACAGCACTTTGACATTACAGAATAAAAGCGCTGCTTATACAGCACTGTAACATTACAGTATAAAAGCGCTGCTTCTACAGCACTTTGACATTACAGTATAAAAGCGCTACATTAAGATGGAAACAAACCCCCCCCTTTACTTCCTCTTCTTCAGGCAAGGACCCCGCACCCTCCCCCCCAAAATAAAACCTTGAAGAAGAGGAGTAAGCAACCTTGTGGAGGGTGGAAAACAACCCTTCCAGGATGGATAGAATGCAACAGGTTCTGATCTGGCAAAACACAATGAGTAATGTATCCAGGCAGACAGAATGTAATTGTACAAAAAGGTGCCGATGGTGAAAGTTACAGGACGACGTGACCAAGGGAGTCTGAGGTGCAGCTGGGACTCCTGTTCACCACCCACTGCCCCAGTATCTCCAGCCTAGTCTGCTGTCTACTGCCCATGACCACAGCAGCATCACTCCACAACAATTCACCTCCATCTAAACAAGTGTGAATGAAGGAGCTAGCCAAGGTTCATGTCCACCAGGTGGTGACATCATGCCCCACATAAGGAGCCATGCCTGTTGCCCCGCTGACATCTTTAGAAATCGTATACATGTATGTCAAGGGGCATGAAGAATTGTTCTGTCAAGGCAGTTCAGTCGAAATCCTGACAGTTCGCTGGAGATGTCTGACCAGCACTTCAGTATACCTTTGTCCTATGCAAGCAACAAAAAACAACAATGGATTATGATATGTATCTTTCACGTGTAGAACAATTACCCAAAAAGTAACTTAATCCTAATTATTATTTTTTATTAAATAGGACAGGAGTTCCCACTCAAAGTCAAAATTCCCCACGACCTATTATCTGATCAATCTGTGTGAAAGGGACAGCCAATAAAAGCCAGATAAACAACTGACAATGTATATGATATTTCACATAGGTACTACTCGTGTAAATATTCAGACCAATCACATCCAGATTTATTGACACATCTGAAAATGTAACATGCCAACAATAGTTCTAAAATGCTGCGAATACAATTCCTTGATATTCCACGATTCAACCCAAATGTTGTGTTTGTTTTGGTGTGGTGGTTTCACCTAGCCTGACTCCGCCCGACAATTGCTCTCTGCTCAATTTCCTTTGCTGAGATTACAGTCTGGAAAACCTGTTCGCATTAGTATTCTCACAGCCACCCTGCTGGTGGACCAATCAGGGTGGGCTACTGAGATGAGGTTAAAGTCAAGCGTGTTTCTAAATAGTGGTAGAGCTAGAAGAGGTGATACAAACAGTTGTAACCAGGCCGATTGGTTAAATGCTGTCCAATAGTTTCTAAATTAACCTGAACAAATTAATTTGAACAAAGTTTGAAATTTGAAATTTTCTAAAATTAAAATAAAATAAAATAATCCTGTCCAGAGGTCTACGCCCAGTAGGAGGCAACGACTGCGAACACTTCCCAATGGAGCGTCTCCAGACCGTGTTCACCCGGTGCATTGTGGGTCTAGTGACACCAGGCTAGGGTTCACCTGCAGAAGGCAGACATGGCGACGAGTCCCAGCAGCAGCTCCAGGGTGTAGAAACAGAGCAGGATGGCGCTGAGGATGAACTCCAGCCGCAGGACGAACGTCTGCAGCAGCAGGAAGTAGACGGCCAGCGCTGCACATGGCAGCAGGACTAGCATAGACACGCTGGAGGCCAGAGAGCGCTCACACAAGTTCCCCTTCCAGCCTACAGGGGGCACACATATGCAGTCAGATGTCAGCAGAAAATGACTGGATTGAGCTGTAGCCTACATTTATTAATATTCATTAAATAAAAACTATTTTGAGGAGGAATATTTCCAAATGTGGTGTATGAGCACATACTAACCTGATTTTGCTATGAGATTTATTCTAGCAAGACCACCCTAAATGAGAAAGCTCTACCATAACAGCTCTGTGGGAGTCCATTCAAAGTTGTTCAGAACAAAGTGGTGCCGATAGGTATTCATCAATACCATTAGTAGGCCATTAGATATATTATCCAACCTGATGCAGAATGGTAGAGGGTTCTAACCAGGTCCCACATTGTTTCAAACCTGGAATTGTTTGCTTAATGATAAACTACTGAAAACAGAATTTGCAAAGGCAATCTGATCACAATCTAAGAATATTAATCATATAAAAGTGTAGGTGTGTTGTGGCCTTTAATCTCACCATAGAAGAGCCGGATAGTCTCCAGACCAAGGAAGAGAAGTAGCAAGACCACATCTAGGATCAGATTATCTGAAGGGTAGGGTAGCAAGATCCCTACACACACACCAAAGTTAGCTATGAATGTAATAAAGACCTATGGCGCAGCGACTACGCTACAACACCTGTTAACTACGGTAGCTCCCAAACCTTTGTAGACGAACATTAGAGCATCGGCCAGCATGTATGCCGCAAAATACCAGCAGTTGAGATACAGGAGAACCTGCAATGGAGTAGAGGACAGCTACAAGAGGACATTTGGTCAAGGAGACGTCAACATCACATTGGCAAGAAAAAGAAAACTAGAATTACGTTTAAATATGACAAACACATAGGCTAATACTGGAAGGATACGATTTGTTGCTTCCCTGCAATGACACAAAGTGATTTTCACAAACATGCTATCATACTGTGTAAACCTGAACCAGTTAGCATCACCAGTACTGCGGTTAACGGGGACATCTTTATTCACTTACAAGCCTTGTAAGGCTGTCGGTACTTCGTTATGGGATATTACAATATAATAGTTGCTGTAAATATTAAAGTACGTGGATTTACTATTTCACATTTTCGTATCTCAATAATAGTTACTTACCTGACGCCATGTCTAATCTCCATGGAAACTTGTCTTCGTCTTTCTGACTTTACGGCAGGCTGGAAACAGGTGCGGCAGCTTGCTGCCCTCTAAAGGCCGGGGTAAAATCCGAAGTGTTTAGTGTGATGCAATGGTTAAAAAAGCAACTGGCTTACCAGATTCAAACAAAGATTGTGGTTACTACGAAATGTGTTCACCTTGCAATAACTTAACGAGAAAGGTTAAATGGTATACTAATCCTATTGATTTGTCCTTAATCAAGCCAAGTCAGTTTATTTATAAAGCACATTTAAAAACATCCAATGCTGACCAAAGTGCTGTACACATCAATGCAAGTAACAATAAATAAATGAAATAAAATAAAACACAATACACAAGACAGTTTTAGCACAGTGTCCCAGAACTTACTCAAACGCTAAAGAGTACATGTGGGTTTTTAGAAGAGATTTAAATGTCTCAGTGGTGGAAGATGATCTGATAAAAAAAGGAAGATCGTTCCAGTCTCGGGCCACAACAGAAAAGACACGATCACCCTTCTACAAGCAGTACAAAAGGTCACAACTTTGCCAAAGATGGTTTTGAAGATTATATTTATTATTCTCTTATGAAATCAGCTGTAGCTATAGGACAACACAAATAACAAAACCAGGACCCTAGTCATGACACACAGTTATCTTCTTATTCGTTATCAGTTCTCGTCCAAAGCATGCACACAGAATTTATAAGCAGTCTATCTAAATATGAGTTTCTTACAAGATTAAATCCCTTTTACAATTTACACTTGCTCGTGTAATGTTATGTATGCCTCTTTTTTTCTGATTTCTCGATTCTCGATCTGTCAATTGCTGAAGTGAAGAGCTCTGCCTTTTAAATGTTCATCTTGATTGGAGTCTGCTTTCAGGACCGCTTGTGAAAGGGCTTTGCTTTGGCCATTTTCCAATATAGAATGCTTCTGAAACACAGAAGTTTAATATTATTATTTTAAGAAATCTAAATGAATAATGAAAGACATAAGAAATTGGTCAAGAAAAAAAATAAGAGGATATATATATATATATGAGTGAGACATGGAGTTGAAACCACGCACTACTAGGATAACTCACCTGAACCATCTGTCGATGAGACAGACTCCTGCAGTGGTTATCTTCAGCTTCTAACTTGCTGGTGTTGACAACCTGACACAAACCAGAGGAATGCATTCACACTCAAACTCAGTTCCTGCAAATGCACTTCAATTTAGCCGAGGAAATACAGTAATAATCCTCATGATCACAATTATGGAACATCGTACTATTGCCCACTAGAAGATCCTATTGGTCTTGGTAAAGTTGAGCAGAAAAATAAACTTAAAACTTCAGTGTTGTTTTATCAGGGTTATCCATGCCCCATGTCATATCAACAGTCTGGTGTGTGTGTGTGTGTGTGTGTGTGTGTGTGTGTGTGTAACATGTCTTCATCACAACATACCTAATGGATCAGCGCTGTCCTCTACCCCGTCAATGGCCTCGGCTGGATCAGGCTTCTGTTCTTGTGAAATGCTTTCTGGCTCTGGAATGTTCCCTACTTGCACAAACTCATTGCATGGTACAATTACCTTCGTTGAGTCTGGAGCGTCCTCATTTGGTTCTGAAACATTTCCTAAATCTGAATGTTTCCCTGGTTCTAGAGTGTATATACCTGGCTCTAGAATGTTCTCCTGCGGTTCAAGAACATTCTCTGGTTCCACAAATAGCTCTGGTTCTAAAACTTTCCCCAGTTCCAGACATTTCTCTTCTGGTTCCGGAAGCTTCTTCTGGGATTCTGGTACTGTTGTGGAACTGCATTGTCCACTGGACTCCTCAATGCCTGAAACCATTGACGCACGTGCACACATGCATGCACACACACACACACACACACACACACACACACTGAGATGCTGCCAAATACAACAACTTAAAGGTATAGTCAGCTATTGGAAGCTAAATGTAAGCTAGTACACTTTTTGTCTAATTCAACAAATATATCCTTGCATTTCGCCATCTTACCGCTCTGCTCCATATATAGGAACATAAATTTATGTGAACATAAATTGATGTGAGCGGTGAACACACCGCTCACATCAACAAAGCCGTAGCACTACACTGCTTCATAATGCATTTGGATGTGTAAGGTGGCGCCGCGGAGGACTGTTTGGTCAGGATAGGAGTTGTGTGAACTAGAGGTGTATTCATATGATGGAAAGATACACAGTGTCAAGTATAATCACGCAGCTATGCCGTTATGTTAAATAGTCAGTAGGAGAAACAAATATATTATTGCAATCTGATCCAAATATCCGGGGCTTTAGCCTCGAATGTCCAGGCCTAACGACGCGTATGACCCAAGCGTGTCCAAACTAAGTGAGTTTTGGGTCTGCTAAAACCAAGCTAGTCTGCTGCATGCATAGATGATTGGTTTGGTCAATATGGTCAATGTTTTTGGTCAATATTTAAAATCACGATTATATAAGATAATTAGTCATTGACTTTGGAAAAATGTTGCATTTAATGCACCTAAACACAGCGAAATAAATTAACCGTAAAAACACCTTCAACTGTGAAATGTCCCATAATACTTTTCACATTGATCTGTCGCTTTCACCCTGTGACGGGCGAAATGCAAACGTGAGCATGCGCATGTCATTCAGATCACACTAAGACAAGATAAGACTTAACTTGCAAAACTAATTAATAAAACAAATTTTTTTTACGATTATATTGTATTTGAAAATTGTTAGTAGCTGAAATTCCATCTCCATTAAAATGTGATTCATTGCACAGCCCCACATTAAGGTCTATGGTCTCACCACTTATGATGCCACATGACCCAGCACCCCCCTGACTGTCGTCTCCAGGCCTGCTCTTCTTCTCTGGCTCCTCCACCACTACTCGTGTCTTCTTCTGTGGTGGGTGTTCACCCCCGGCACGGTTTTGTGACTGGTGGACTTCCATGGCAGCTTCTGAGCTCTCCTGCATCTCCTTGTCTTGAAGATCTGAGGTGGCTCCATCATGGTTGCTGTCCTGCTGAACACAAAGAGCGGCCATCAAAGTATAGAACATGAAAAGTCTACAGGCAATTCATGAATGCAATGGTTTCTATTAGGGATGGCACCGATATGATACCATGATCTGAAATCAGTCCGATACTAACTTAAATAGCTGGATCGTATCGGTGACAATTGGACAGTTGTAACCGATCCATGGGGCTGATCTGTCAAGCATCAGCCATGTCTATCCTGCCCAGGCCACACTATCAGCAGCAGGTTTATAAAATGCATCCAAGTCCTATAATAGAGATTGGCATTTACTTTGCAATTTAACTTAAAACTTAATTTAACACTGGAATCGGATCGGTACTCTGTATCGGCCGATACTCAAAGTGCCCGTGTCTGTATCGGGACTGAAAAAACTGGATCGTGCCATCCCTAGTTTCTATGAATGCTTTTGTTCTTACATTATTTCATGCGTGGACAAAAAAAAAAGCTTAAGATAAGGATTATCATAGTAAAACAGGACAGTTACACACAAAATAAGAAAAAAAAAGGTTTACCACTGGAATGTGCGAGGATAGTGGACTTGTTAACTTTGCTTCCGTGATGACAGCGGTCTGCCCTGGCTGCACCCCACCTCCCTCACCCCCCTCTTCCTCCAGACACTCGGTGTGTTCAGACACACTAGCCTTTGCAGCGGGCTTTCGACGAGTTGCCTTTCTCGCTGGTGCCCTTCTCCTCCTGCCTCTTCTTAGGGCACCACGGCCCCTAGGGGTCTGGACGGCCCAAGCGGAGCGTTCCTGTACTCCCTCCACAAGATCATTTAGAAACTCGTCGTGTTCGACTGTCTCAACAGACTCAGCTGCATCTTCCTCGTTCGCTTTTGCCGCCTTGTGAGCTCCTGCCACTGTACTAGCTTCGGGTATCTTGCTAGCGGTAACTTCTTTAGTCTTGATAGCTGCCGCCGTTTCATTCACGCCAGATTTACTGTTGGGTTCAGCTGTCTCGGCATCTTCAGCTGTCTCGGTAGCGCCGAATGTCTCGTTTGATTCAGCTATCTTGTTAGCCGTCTTTGCTGAATTTTGGATTTCAGCTGTTTTCTGGTTCTCTAGTTTGTCCTTGGCCAGTTTGGGATGGGAGGCTCTCTTGGGCCTCATTCTTGGAAGCTGCTCCTCCTCTTTGCTGACAGTGATTTTCTTAGGCTCAACTGCTTCACTAGCTCCAGCTGCTTCACTAGCTTCAACTGTCTCGCTAGCTTCAACTGCTTTATTAGCTTTAGCTGCTTCACTAACGCCATACGTCTCACTAGCTTCAACCGCTTCGCTAGC
>JAODTR010000002.1:4305348-4317933 GCA_025399935.1 Amblyopsis rosae | reverse complement strand
TCCAGACAACACAGCTCTCAGGATCATAGGGACACACAAACCTCTCCACCACGATAAGGTGATGGTTCCCGGAGAAGGTAAAACACCCAAACAGGTCCAAATATATGCAGCTACACTAATAATACGTCATTGAGCAACAGTCACCACATCAATTAAAAGCAGCAAACTTCTTTGAAAGTAGTTCTAGAATGTTGCAAGCATTTGAGAAATCGTGTGGTTCAGTAAACGCTAACAATTAATCTAGTATTTATATTTGACTTGTTTAATTTTGAGTGAATCTGTGATTCAGGTTTCACATTTAAGCATAATAGCCTAAACAATTGTACTGTATAAGAGCCCTTGCTCAAACCAACATAGAGCTGGGCCTTATCACGTAAAGGGTGGGGAAAGAGGGAAGTCTAATTTCAATGTCTAATTTCAAGTGAAAACAGGGTCATAGGGGACGGTGTGTGTGTGTGTGTCTTTGTTGGGGAGGGGTGCTGTTAATCATCTCTTTTGCTTATGGCGATCACCACCCAAAACTGAAATTAATTATCCAACTCCTTAGCATAAAGATACTCTGAAATAGACCTCATGAAAATCCCTGCATTCACCTCTACACACCCTCATATGCTTTACACAGAGATGCACCTGAGGTGTGTGTGTGTGAGACTATGCAGGATGTGGTGGCTCCTAATAGTCCTTTAAAGGTTCTGGCTCTGATTGGGTATGATGAAGGGCTGTTGAACACCTATCTACCTCTCCTCCTATCAGCATTCAGCGACTCAGCCCATTCAACCAATCATGGTGATATATCTGTGGGGTGTGACTGTATCAAGAGTTAGAGTGATAACACAGAGACAGGGCCGCACGCGAACACACACATTCACACACACGTACCGGATGATAACCAGCTATTAATGAAGCCTTAATTGATGAGCTCATTAAGATCTGTTATTAGAGAAATTGATTTCAAATAGCCACTTTAATCTGCTGGCCAGGGGAAACAGATCACATTGAAAATTGAAGTTGCTAAAGTACATAATGAAGCAAGTAATTCATAGATTTAGCTTTAATTAATAATTGGAGATTATAAGGGGCGTGTGTTTATGTGTCAGTGTATCTCTTTGGTGCATGTGTGTGTGTGTTTGCGCACTGCATGTTGGGGGTATATAGTGTAGGTGCATGTGGGTGGGTGGGTGGGTGTGTGTGTGTGTGTGTTTTTTTGTTGGCTTCCACTATTAATGTAGGGCTATTATACAAATATTGTTATATATTAAGGAGCTACTACCTATTAGTCATTAACAGCCTGTATGTATGGGAGTATACTGTAGAATACTTTTTTCAAATTTTCTGTCATTAACATTTGATTGGTCTGGCATTTTTCAAACGAGAACTTATTATAATATTATTTCCTATAATATACATTACATCAAATTAGCATTGAGAGCCTTACTACTGTGCAAATTTTTCATTCTGGGCATGTAATAGGGTTTAGCAAGAATAAAAAAAAACTTTTTTTTTTTAAAATCTTTTGAAAGATTTACATTTCATATATATGTTAAATTGGACACAAAACACAGATTTTTAATGTTACTCAAAACTAAAGCTATATGTGAATTAATGCTACACACAGGACATGAAATGATGAGGTTGGTGTTGAAAATACCAAACCACAGTAAAACATTTCCAGATAAGTTAAAAAACAGCACAGAAGGTGAGCTCTTCTTCTTGAAATAAAATAGATTCAAGACATTCCTTTAGTTAGTTAGTTTAACTAACTAACTATTTTTGTAAGTAACATTCTAAAACATAAACTTGATGGCATTCTTTTTGGTAACTGCTGAAAATGGAACTAAGGAAATGGGTACAATTTTGAAAAAAGCACAGGAGCACAGACAGACATGCACATGCACGCACACGCACACGCACACACACACACACACACACACACACGCACACACACGTGTGGTGGTATTAGCTAGAGTGGGGAAGGTACTTAACACTGAAAAGGCTGAAATCACTTCCTGTGGGAGCTTTAATACAATGTGTTTGTGTGTGTTTAGTGGAAGATAGCAGCCATTGTCACAACCTGCCTTTCTGATCTCTGTGTGTGGCTTAAGTCAGAGGAAGTACGCAAGTCCGTCCACCATCAACTCTCATCCCCCTGCGTTTATTTAATGTCATAGAATTGCTTTTTGGCTATATTGCATCAGAGCGGGTCCTACATTGTTCAGCTGGAGGGGATTACATGTTTAGCAGCCAGCGATCTGGCTTCAGTTTTGACGCGGAAGCACTCAGAGACACACCGCTCTTATCAGTGACTATGCCACATTCAGAACCTTTCCAATACACTTTAATTGAATTTCTTTTTAGAGACAGAGGCTCAGACTGCTCACAGCATTCAATTTAAAACCTCTCCGCTGTCAACGTTTAGATCCCCCCCGCTTGAATCCTTGGCAAGAAAAAAGAGGTACCTTCCTTCCACAAAAGGGGTAACTTGCAAATACCATATTTATCTCCTTCCCATTCTCTTCCCTCCTCGCTCTTTCTCCCTTTTGCGTTCCCCTCTCGTGCTGCTCTGCTATCCTTGTCAGTTATTATATCATTTCAATGAATTCTCGCTAGGAAATGGGCTTATCTCTGTGCCAAAATATCTATTTCTTTCAGGCATTGATTTAGTGTGTTTAAAGCTGACAGCAAGAGGACTATTGAAACGGTTGTCAGACAGACAGACTGTCAGCTCTGCAGCAGTAAAGCAATGATGTTATCTACTTCTAACCACTGAAATACTGACGGATGGAAGAGCTAGGTGAGAAAGTGGAAAGGAGAGGAAAGGAAAGCTAAAGGAGATCAGGGGAAAAGGGAGGAGTTAAGAAGCAAAATAAAAAGAGAAAACAATTATGAAAGGAGTAGGATGTGTCACACAAAAAAAACTTAAAGGAGAAAACTTGAAAATGTATTTGTTTTTATTTATATATATTTAACAGGCCAGTAATGACTGCAGGAAGCAATTGATAGAGAGATATTGGGTAAGGTTGGGAAATTTCCACGGGCCACATTCGAACTCAGGTCTCCTAGGGCACTTGTGAGTATGGAGCTATTGCATGTGCCACAGCTCCACCAAAATAATTGTGTTCTAACAAAAAGAACTAAGGCTGGGAGCGTTAAAGCGTTAACTTAATCTGTGCGATACATTTTGCGTTAAAAAAATATTAATGCAATTGACACATTTTAAATGATTCCTGATGGCTCTTTGGACTAAAGGTGATGGTAT
Organism: Amblyopsis rosae; assembly: GCA_025399935.1. Lineage (NCBI taxonomy): Eukaryota > Metazoa > Chordata > Actinopteri > Percopsiformes > Amblyopsidae > Amblyopsis > Amblyopsis rosae. The sequence continues at coordinate 4,314,677 of JAODTR010000002.1, read as the reverse complement.
ATACAATTTGCAACACCAAATTAAAATACAACTGAAGCACTTTGTTTTAGTAGCTAATAAACTACCATACAAAAGCAAAACCCAGGTTATTGACACGACTTGAGGAATTTGATTGTTTCTGCTAGTGTGCTGTGCTGGACGTCTGCCATCGTTATGTGTGCTTTGCTTGTGTTACTTTCCAGATTTCTGATCTGAACCGTGGAGAGGGCCTCTGGTTATTAAAATACCAGTAGGGTTTTCAGTTTCCTCCAGGCAGGGCTCAAAGTGAGAAAACATTGGATTGATTTAAAAAAGAAAACTTTTATTAAGCTGCCAGTGACATAAAAAATTATCCCACAAATATCGATTGAACTATCTCTCCTTTCCTGCACTCTCTCTCTCCCGTTAGCTATTCGGCTTCTTTAATATTCGCACCATCCACATGCAAATATTGCCGCTTCAGACTCTTCCGCCCAATGTGACGACATCAGCTACCCTACCTCTTTCTAAACACCTGCAGCATAACACCTGCTTTCATTGTGTATCTCTTCGCAATATCTTTGAAATTAGGATTGGAGTTTTCTCTTTAATGTTCCAAAATGTTAGTGATTTAAAAGGTGTCTATATTATATTTTAAACATTAATATAGCATCAAACAACTACTATTTTCAGGCTGAAGCTGTGGCACAAGTGACCGTACTCTGTGACCGTACGGGCCTGGGTTTAAGTTTGGCTTGAGGTAATTTCTCGATCTTTCGCTTATAGATCTCTCGTTGTCCCACTTGCTGTTCTGTCCATAAAAACAAAAAAAAAATTGCAATTTTGAGCGATTCATTCGGAAACATTTGTTGTTTGTCATTAGTGATATTATGGTTGTTAATATACTGTATGTCATACTGTAAGTTGTACACATTTATAATCTTCTTTATGATTGTTAAGGTGTAACCAAGATCCTAAGATGAAATGACAGTTGTATTGTGTAAGATAATGTATTAGCCAGAGCTAGAAGCTGTACCTCCTATATATAATAAAGGAAAAATAAAGTCAATGTCTTGTATATAAATCCTTTCAGAACTACAATGTAAAAAGTCCTCCAGAGGTATAGTATATGCTATGTATATTTAATATGTACATCTTCAAATACATGCTTACCTTTAAATTATTGGTTTGCATGTTACATACAATAATTTTTTATTTATTTATTATACTGCACAGCAAAGCATTTTATGCAACAACTGACAACAGGGTGTTGATTGACAATTGACATAGATAAATTGATGGTCATGTGATCCATCCATCATCATCTGCTTATCCGTAGTCGGGTCGTGGGGGCAGCAGCTCCAGCAGGGGATCCCAAACTTCTCTTTCCCGAGCCACATTAACCAGCTCTGACTGGGGTATCCCAAGGTGTTTCCAGGCCAATGTGGAGATATAGGGCCCTATCTTTCACCCGGCGCAAAGCAGGAACGCAAGTGTCTTTGCTAGTTTCAGACCGACGCAGTGGTCATTTTCATGTCCAGCTCCCACATTCTCCAAACAGCAAATGGACTTGCGCCCATTTGAGCGCCGGTGGGTGTGTTGGCCTAAATATGAGGTGTGGCCTAGTGCATTGCTGGCGCATTGTTATCTTGAGGCAGCAGAAAGTGATTGCACGATTGACCAGCAAAAACCTGGTATAAAGTCAGCGCATTATATAGCACATTAAGAGCATACAAATATGCGCAAAAAAGTACAATGCGCAAAATAATTAGTGTGTAATCTACATAAAGATACTTTAGGAATCTAGCTATTGCCTAGATGGTCTGCTCCAGCGCTTCACAAACCCGCCAGTATAATAGTATAATATCAATCCACCTATGATGCAAGCATGCCTTGATTTTTAAAGGGAATGGGAAAATAGGATTGGTTTATGGTATGTTAAGCCCAAAACACAGCCATGAATAATGAAGAAAGTAAGTCCAACCTTTTTGACTGTTTATCTGTTGTTAAAATAACAAACGTGGATTTGGACACGACCTAATCCAATTTGCGCCTTGCGCTTTATATTGTGCGCTTAGATTGTTAAAATAGGGTTCTTTATCTTAGTCCTAGGTCTTCTTGGAGGCCTCCTCCCAGCTGGACGTGCCTGGAACACCTCCCTAGGGAGACGCCCAGGGAAGGATCCTTACCAGATGCCCATACCACCTCAACTGGCTCCTTTCGACGCAAAGGAGCACCGGCTCTACTCAGAGTTCCTCACGGATAGCCGAGCTTCTCACCCTATCTCTAAGGAAAACGCCCATCATGCAGATATGTTTGTGGTTGGGATTGTTCAAAGCTTAGGCAACACCAAACGGAATTGAGCATAAACAGTTTTTATAATAGCTTACAATAGACGTTAGTTGCCTCTCCGGGAACCATCACCTTATCTTGATGGTGATGTATGTGTCCCCCTATGACCCTGAGAGCTGTGTTGTCTGGAGCCTTGTGCTCCTGGTAGGGTTACCCAAGGCAAGTGGTCTTAGGCGAGAGGCCAGACAAAGAATGATTCAGAAGACCCTTCATGAAAGAGCATAAAAGAGGGGAAGTTACCCTGCCGGGAGGAAGCCTGTGTCCCCCGTCTGGAGCCAGGCCCAGAGGGAGGGCTTGCTGGGTGGCTGGGTTTGCCACAGAGCCCAGCCGGGCTTAGCCTAAACAAGCTACATGGCACCCTCCTCTCCATCCTATGGACCCACCACTTGTGGAAAAAACCATGGAGGTCAGCTGAACCACTTCTGTACAGACCAGACTCGGGCAGCCTGGAGTCTGGAGTCTGGAGACATGGAACATTACCAGCAGTCGCATCAACGTTCTGTCGAAGTGGTTCAGTGTCCTCAAAAAATAAATAAGAGGTAGAATTATACCAATGTTAAACGCAGTGGAATGGACTACACAATGCGAACTTTATAGCTCCATCCATCCGTTCATCTTCATCCGCTTAACCAGATTCGGGTCGCGGGGGCGAACTTTGTAGAGTAAAATATACAATAATATCTAAGACTGTCATGGATTTGAAGATAATGGAGTTTTACATTTAGTGGACAGAAATCCTGTTCAACTCCCATATCCTGTTAAGCCAGATGGACCCACAAACAATTAGATCAAAAAAATACATTTATACCAAAAGTGTGTCAGATTGTTTCTCAATATTCCATCAATTCCAAAAGCAAGTGTTATCAAAAGCAACTAATATTATGTTCCTTACTTTTCCATGCAAGTATTCCTGATCAAACTAACTAACATAACATTGGTGGTGTCATTGCTTCAGCTATAACATTCTTTGTTAATGAAAAAGATTCTGCTGCCATCTGCTGGCCATTGTGCTATTACATCAAATTACAAAAACGAGACAAAACATAAATCTGCGATCTCTTGTGGCCAATCTCTTTCAAATAAGGTTCTCAAATGAAATTTTCCATTTATAGCGCCCCCTATGGATGGAATCTCACCAAATTGTAGGAACTTCCACAGAATCTGGTATGGATAAGGAATTTCAAGATTTATAGATTTTGAATATTTACATCAGAAGATATTATCAGTAGAGTCAATATGGGCAAAGCCTTAAAAGTTAATTGGCTCATAACGTAAAAACGGTTTAACAAATCAAAATTCTTTATACTTTTTATCAGCATGGTGTGGAGATGAAGCACACCAAATTTCATGTCAATCGGGTGCCTCAGACGAGTTCGTTTTCACACCCGTTTCAGGAAATGTAAATGGAGGGAAAGTTTGGCTGTGGAAGATGAAGGTTATGAGGCCATTTGGTTTGGGACATTATAAGGAATTAAAGGAAACAAGAAGTTATGTTCTGACCCATGCAGTTGCTGAGATATCAGCAAATATGCTTATTATAGCACCCCCTTGTGGCCAACATCTTTCAAATTGTGAATGTGCCACACAAAATAAGTATAAAGTTTCAAAATGATCAACCATTCCCACTGGCAAAAATTGACTGCTGAATTTTGATTGGCTGTTTGGCGGCCATTTTGACAATCCAGCCAATTGGCACTTGAGGACATGTAGTCACATTGGGCCATGTATAAGTGTGCCAAATTTCAGATTTTTTGCAAAAACAATTCTTGAGATATTGACATCTGTCAGTTGTAGCACCCCCTATTGACGAATTTTTACAAAATGTTGTGTGCTTTCAAAGAATATCCTTATGATTATGCTCATAAAGTTTCATTAAGTTTGGACAAGGAAATCATAAAATATAGGCCAAAGAGTAATTTTGGGCCATGCCTTCAAATTTGATTGGTGCACAACTTTGAAACGGAACTTCAGATCAAAGTTCTTTATTCAATATTTTGTCAGCATGGTTTGTAGATCATTTGCACCAAATTTTGTGAGAATTGGATGAACGGCCTTAGACTAGTTCATTTTTAATGAACATTTCATTTTTTCTAAATGGCAGAAAACTTTTCCATACGCGAATGGGTCCATTCGATTCAAGAGCCATACAGTTCTCCATATATATGCCAAAATGTGGTTATTATAGCGCCCCCTAGAGTTGTCTGGATACAATTTCATTTTTGGGAGATCTTTACCAGGTTTGGGACATATCTACCAAGTTTGGTGCATGTGCTGCCTATGCATTTTTATACTTGGACCCCTAAATATAGCAAATTTGTAAAATAAGTAAAATAAATACAACTCACCTGATGTCAAGATCATCTCCTGGGCGACTTTCCTCTGACTGCACCAAGCAACGTAACTCTGGTGTTGAAACAAGCCGCTCAGACACTTTTATGTAATTTGGCTTGGAGAACACTTACCATTTTTGTAGCAGTCTCAAAGGATGTCTCATCATCAAACAGGAGTGTGAAGTCTTGATCCACCTTTAAGAAAAAAACATATTAAACTCTTATTACTACTACCACATCTATATTTCAAGCCATTATAGAACATCTAATTCCAAACATACCAAATGTGGAGAGGATATCAACACTTCTGCCTGAGTCATGAATGGTGCTGAAATTTCTCTCTCATCTTCTGGAAAATCAAGGAATTGTCTGTGGTATGGTTGAGCAAAAACATGGCCTCTTGACAAGCATCCCCATCAAGCTGCTTTTCAACATTAACCGTTTTTTTTGGAAATTTGGGCCTCCTGGAGAATTGTCAGTATGGCTATTTAGTGGCTATGCAGATCCTCTACGAATCTTACTATGGACTGTTTTTAGATGCCAAGAAATTAATCATGTACTGCTTGCAGCATCATAGAAGTGTTCCTGAAATTAAATATGAAATACATTGTTATACTTGCCACACACTCTTTAGGAGAACACTAATGTCAAAGTCATGCACCCATCTGACATGAAAAGTGTTATGCAAACAATAACTATTACACAGCCTTTCTTGGAATATGGATCACTGAGGGAAACAACATCACTCTCCCAAGAGCATACTTCTTTGATTGCTTTAGTGGTTAGGTACTTCAGAAGATGTAATGGCCATGCAGTTATTTGTTACAAATACAAATATACACATACCCATGATTATCAATCATATAAGCCACCAGAATGTTCACCATTTGTCTTCTTGTGGCATCTGTACAGCTTCAATCAACTAATAAAACATTTGAGAACATGAATGAGAATCAAGCTTTGTTATAACCTGCTTAGCAGACACTGCATAATGTCTTTGTCTCTTTCTATGAATCTATGATTACAGTTGGTGCACTCGAGCTCAAGCTTGAGTCAGACATCTCAGAAGAAGAAGACAAGGTGCAATAATAATAACATAACGTAAGAATCAATCATTATTTTAAGGATTAAGGCCATTAACAACGTGCATTAATGTTTAAGACCAACGTCATGGCACTGGAGATATGTAATGTTGGCATAAAACGTAATAGTTTCCAGGGAACTTAAAAATAATTGTTGACCACACTCTAGAGCTATCATGGTTCAACAATGTCAACATTTATCGTGTGACAAACACTCCAAACATGTGAAAATGAATGCATATTACTGACCTACACACACAGACACGTGGTGCGGCCATAGCATCATAAACAGTATGTCTGATTTGCTGAACACAAATAAAGAGGCCTCTCTACCATTGATCAAATAGTTAAACAAACACACACAATAAACAGTAACTGTATATCTTCTATCTTCAAATACATTCTTGACTACAAATGGAAAACAGCATCTCATTCTTCTCTTTTGTGTGTGTGTGTGTGTGTATGTTACCTAAAGGTACGTGGGTGCAGAGGACCACTGGCAGAGATGTCCATTTCTCAATGTCTCTCTACTTTTCTTCTCACCTCTTCGTCTGTCTTTTTCTAAACCATCTAAAAATATTGCCCTGAAACCAAAAAATGGATTTCATTTCGACCTGTATTACTCCAGAGCTGCTGTAATGTGACAGCTGTTTGTATTGTATTATCCACCTCTGACTGAAGTGGAGTGTTTGAATTTGGACGAGAAATCTAAAAAGTAAAAGACAGCTACTGCAGCAAACCAGAACATGTGTGGAGCTGGCATACTGTAGTAAAAAATCCATTCAATCAAAAAAGAAAGTAAGAAAATGAATTGTACCCAGAGAACCCATTTTTTCATTGAACCCAGAGTTGAGTCAGAATTGTAAAACTGAAGTACAGCACTGTCATCGGTCCATTAGATTGTCATTTGTGTAATAAAGTTCTAACCTGAATTGATTTGAGGAGCCACGTGTTTCCATTATATCCTATAGTTTGCCGGACTGACTTTTCTGTTTCTGCCTTACCGCGGTTGTAGCAGCTTATTCTTATTACTTTTATAAATTGTAGTACGTTTTTGACTTATTGGCTATTTGGTCTTGTTGTTCGTTGTTACCTAACACTGCTTTGTGCACTTCTCTTTTCTTTTGTTCACAGACTGTCGGCGCTGAAACTAATCCAGTTACCTGTAGCGCATGGCACTCTGTGTCGGTTTCTGTTTTGCTTTCTCCTTTCTCTCTTGTCTTCCCTTATATCTGATTATTTCTACCATCCTGCTATCACTAGTATCTGTCCATTGCTCAAACCAGCTGACACGTCCCGAGAGGAGCTAAACCGGCCGCTCGTTAGCAGCTAGCTACTAGCTAGTACCATGTAAAAGCAACACTGCTCTTCGTGTGGTTTGCTGCTAGAGAGATTGTCTCTGCTAGAGAGACGTGTCCGTCACCTACAGAAGGACAATATAGATGTACATGTGAGGGCTTGACATGCAAGCGCATGAATCACGGTCACACACGCCTACCATAACTATTCTAGTTTACCGCACCCGTAACCTATACATAATAGCTTACAGTGCAGCATCATGCCCATCATAGTTACAATGGCTTTTTTTCTCCAATGCTTTCAAAGAAAGGAAAAAAAAACACTAAAACACAGCGCAGAGCTATGACTTTAGTGGATATTTGCAACATTTCATGTCTTCTGATTTTAGGCCAGTAAACACACACAACCGATGGCCACGGGTTAGCCTACATGCCAACACGGTCTAATATGTAGGCGATAACTACATTTAGAACAAGTAGCCTAGCCTATGCTAGAATAACACAACCTACCTACATATCATATTTTAAGTTCCTTGACTTCTTGCTAGTTATAGGTGACTCTGTTAAGGAACAGTAGACTTAGGAGACCATAAGCAACAGGAACACACGTCTGACAGGACCATTTTAGAGGGTGCAGACTCCGATAGTTTTGAGAACAGGGGGCAAGCAACCTGTGTGCCTGCCATCAATACATCCTCAGAGGGTGTACAGTTTGATAGTCTACCTAGTAAGGTTAGGATGGATAGTGAGCATGTGACTTCTGTCAGCAGTGAGATGGATAGTGAGCATGTGACTTTTGGCTAGTATCTGTCTAGGAAATTCACAGATCTGTGATATACCTATGTTAGTACGTTCCCGATGTGGATCAAATAAATCTGAATACAAGCGTGTCCCAAAACAATGTAATATGTAATGTAATATGTATGTAATAATGTAACAATATAAACTCAGAAAGATATGAAGGGGAGAGATGTAGACTGGCCTTTATTACAAAATGAAACCAAAATTGTGTTGGCCTCCTTAGATCACTCTCATAAAAAAGCATTGTTAATAAATTTTGTCAAAGGCATAGATGTCTGTAACGTAGCAGTACAACCATACACCTCTGTGTTGTCTGACTCTGACCATTACCTAATAAAATTTCAAATTTAAATCCAATCGATGCAGAGGGATAATAAATTATATTATTGGTGACATATTAACAGTTCTACCATTTCAACACTTGATAACGTGATAAATTGCAAACGGCCATCTTCACAGTTGAGGTCAACAGCATCCCATCCTTACTGTACACAGCTTGGATGGTTCTCCGTTTCCCCCTCCTGAGGGGGCAAATGGTTTTCCAGAAACAACTTGGTGCCGACCAAAAGTCCTTCTCCATGTCTTCTCCGAACTTCTCCCACACCTGCTGTTTTGCCTCTTTCACAACAGATGCTGTAGCCCTTCGTGCCCATCGGTACCTTGCAACTGCCAAGCATATCCCGGAAGGCCTCCTTCTTCAGTCGGATGGCTTCCTTGACGACCGGTGTACACCACTATTTTCGAGGGTTACCGCCCCTTGAGGCACCTTAAGACCACAGCTCTCCACTGCAGCTTCAGCAATGGGAGCTTTGAACATTGCCTACTCAGGTTCAATGTCTCCAATCTCCACAGGGATGCCAGAGAAGCTCCGTCGGAGGTGTGAGTTGAAGATCTCACGGCCAGGGGCCTCCTCCAGACATTCCTAGTTCACTTGCACTACCCGTTTGGGCTTACCAGGTCTGTCTAGAGTCTTCCCCACCACTTGACCAAACTCACCACCAGATGGTGATCAGTTGACAAATATGCCCCTCTCTTCCCCCGAGTGTCGAAAACCCTCAGATCAGATGATACGATCACAAAATCGATCATCAACATTCAGCTGGTACCATGTACACTTATGAGCATCCTTATGTTCGAACATGGTGTTTGTAATAGACAGTTCATGACTAGCACAGAAGTCTAACAACAAATGCCCCCTCGGGTTTAGATCAGGGAGGTTGTTGCTCCCAGGTATTTTCATCATTGCCCACTGACAATTTCTTTCTTGACTGAAAGGAGATATTGCTGTTTCTTGGTGAAAATTAGTCATAGCTAGCCTGTATGTTTAAAAAAACATTCATGTTTATGTTTATTATGTTAAGTGCCTGTCATCAGATTTCTATTATCCATCCATCCATCCATCCTCATCCGCTTATCCAGAGTCGGGTCGCAGGGGCAGCAGCTTCAGCAAGGAACCCCAAACTTCCCTTTCCCGAGCAACATCAGCAAGCTCTGACTGGGGGATCCCG
>JAODTR010000002.1:4274256-4284958 GCA_025399935.1 Amblyopsis rosae | reverse complement strand
CGGGAAAGGGAAGTTTGGGGTCCCCTGCTGGAGCTGCTGCCCCCGCGACCCGACTCTGGATAAGCGGATGAGGATGAATGGATGGATGGAGGAACAGCATGGCAAAAAATAAGACCAGAAATGTATTATCTTGGACTGGATCACTGGATCCTTTACTGAAATTAACCCTTGAGTGTAGGGCGGCCATGGCAATTTATTTTCCCTTTGGTGTTCCGAAACGGACGTAAGATCACTCATCGCACATTATGACATGAGGTAGGCTACTGTTAGCTACGTTAAACATGTTTAAAATGCCTAAAGCAAAAGGTTAAAAACAGATGCACTGATCAACTGACCTGTCTTTCAAATTATAGCGGCTTTACCGATCACATGCCTATATGTTTACCTGTAATGTATGCCAGTGCACCAGCATGTTTGCGCTGCAAAAGACATTCACTCGTACATATTTATTCTTTGAATCTAGAGATTGCATCTACTGTATAAGATGTCACGGTAAACTACCTACAGATGATGCACGTCTGCGTGGTTGTCCATTCTATTTAGTGTCAGAGGAAGAAGTAAGATACTCGACATTCACACATTGAGTGTCAATATCTTTAAAAATAAACGCACAGAGCAAATTTGTTTGCATAGGCCAAGTATTTTAAAATCTGAAGGCTCAAGTTCATCTCAAAAGAAAGTTACATGGCTTATTGTTATCAATAATAAACAGACGTTGCCTTGTTAAAGTGTAAACATGACAAATGCCAGCGCTGGCGGCTAAGGGACCGTCAACAAATTACTTTGAATCATAATAATTTGAATAATAGTGAACAGCAATGAACAAATGTCTAAGAACCGGTTCAGGCACCGTTTAGGAACCGGAACCGTTTTAAAAGTATCTATTTGGAACCGGAATAGTATATATAACCCAAACGATACCCAGCCCTACATTTAAATGACAATTTAACAGAACTATCTGTAAAAAAAGATGCATGACCCTTTTAAACTGTTGACTGAGCAGCCAATCAGGGGCCACAACAGGGGTGTGGTTTCTGCACAAGAGAAGTAGGGATTCACAAGTCACACATCCAGTTTCATTACTGCAGACCTACATGTGCATGTCAGTAAGACTCCCCACCACAACATTTGACATTTTTGTCTTTGTTGGTGGTGTCATTTTGTGTCTGGGATCCAGGCTCTGGGTTGAGTTTTACACAAATGGCTTTTGATAATGATGTCTAAATTAATGGGGGTTCTCTGTAAAACTCTTGATCAAGTTTTATATGTGAATGGTCTTACATTTATGTTTGAATATAATAACAGTAATTATCTGTACTAAATCATTTTCTTCAAACGTATTATTATGTTTCTTGAAGGGTTATGACTGTATTCTTACAAGGAATTATATGGATTTTGCAATTTGCTGTCTTTTTTATACAGTATTTACAGTATTTTATACAGTTTTCTATCTTTAAGTTGACAATATTTTCCCGATTTTATAAGGTAATTTTCTGGCGTTGCTGCTGCAGGAAAATCAGTGTACAGTGTGATTGTGGTTTGTCTCACTTCTTCACAAATCGAGTCGGCATTCATTTAATGAGTCATCATCGTTATCATGGCATTGCACACATAGCCTACTTCCTCCCTGTCAGACTGTCCCCAGATTGATAAAGCTCTATCAATCTGATAGAGCTTTATCATGTGAATTCTCCGCACCGCTTGTTTAAATGTTGACGCCCTCATTAGCACAGCAGATTTTTGGAGTCTAAGGAGAAACACGGGTGGGGGAGGGGTGAGGGGTGAGGGGTGAGGCGTAGTAAAAGACAATGACCTGGTTGGGCCAGCCTAGTGTCAGTATAAGAAATTAACAAATGTTGTTCCTGTATTTGGGCTGGTAGACAAAAATATTTTTTTTCTTTTCTTTTTTTTTTCTTATATCGGCCGGCCCAAATGGTGCGTCGGCTCACTGGTATGCCAGATTATCAGTCCAGCCCTGATTACCAGTCTTGGGTGCTGTCTCTGGACCCTCTGGTTGCTAGCTGGACAACTATTTGACTTACTTGCTCTGGACATCTGAACACACACTTAAACATAGAGATTTTACAGATCTCTCATTTCGATGTGATTTGTATGTATTTGTAAGGCTGAAGACATTGACTATGACATTGGCTGTGACTTCTGGGCCACCAGTCTTAAACCTTTACGATTGGTGTAGGAATATGATACTGGCCCTTTATTTACAAAATGACAATTGATGTGCCCTCTTACAAAGGAATTTACCCCCCAGCAATAGGATTGGAGACTTGAACAACGTAACATCCCACTGACCTTAACCTCAGACTGCTCCAGTGGAGCTGCTCATTGGCCAGAGGTGACGTAGGCTGTGGTTGCAAAGGGGAGCTCCTGCTTGGGAGTGGGCAGCCTTTTCAGGCTTCCAGGCGTTAGATCCAAAAATAATGTGTTCTTGGCCCCATGAGAATTAAAAGCTTCCCAGTGTTTTGCATAAAGGTGATGTGATCCAAAAAAGATAGCTAGCATACGTGTGTGTGTGTGTGTGTGTGATTCTCCACATTAGCTGGGGGATGCATTATTGATCTATTTTTATTTGATGTAATTGTTCTCTTTGTAATAATTTACATAAAAATGTATGAATGTTTTTCATTTTTTTTGTCTCTCCAAAAAGCATTACCACTGCTGTCATACATAAGATGTGTAAACATGAATGTTCTTTTAATTTAGTTGTATTCAACCATTCCAGGCTAACTGTGTTCACACTAGAGGAGAGCCATATGCCCCTTATGCTACAGGGCAGACCCCAACCCCCCACCCCTGGGGCCCAGTAAATCAGCAGACCTCTTGTCAACACCTCCTACCCCCAGCTCACTGGTTCCTGCATGGAGCCAGTGAGCTGGGAATAACAAATGGCCAACACTGGCTGGGCAAAAAAAGCTGTGATTATAATTATCACATCCCACACTGACCTTGCATAAACCTTAATCTTTCTCCAATGGAGCATTTAAATAGGCTGCCAACAGCGTCCGAGACAGGGAGGCGTGATGTACGAAGGCAGGCCGAGGAACAGAGGAGGGGGTGGGGGGGGTGGGGGGGGGAGAGAGAGAGAGAGAGAGAGGATATGCAGAGGTTTAAGTTGTAGCAGTGGGAGAACAAGGCAAATGCATGATTTGAATTAAAGCTTCTGGAGACTGAAAATAATTAACTGCATTAACTATTTACTGTAATGATAATTGTAGTTTAACATTTTACACAGTAGCCTATCAATGTGAAAATCCCATTTTAAAGAACCCACACTTAGATATGAGGTGTAATTTAACTATTTGTTTATTGTGTATATCTTTAGTTGGAATATTATATCTTGATGTTTTGGGGCATATCTTATTGTCCTAATTTCATCATCATCCAATCAGCAAATTACTGCAAATAATGAATTATACATTTTCTTCTATCTATAAAAAGAAAGGCCTACTTTATGTATTGATGGTTAAGAACAGTTCTTCAGATCCACTGTCTTTTCTTAATCTATTTTTCTCATTCTTTTCCCTGTTTTCCCTTCTATGTCTTGCTCTTCTTCCCTGTCTATTTCTGTCCTGGTAGGGTCAGGGTTCAAGCCTTAGGGAGGGAAAAGGTCAAGTGGTTTGACCTTAATGTCAATTGAGTAGTACTGCCCACATAGACACACATCTCCTTTATTTGATATGAAAGGCTATGTTTGAATAATACTGCTTTTTTTTCTTCTTATACAGTATATAATGTGTGCGTGCGTGCATAATGCAATAGACAAATATTAAGGTCCTGTTTGGCAGATGTTGTTTCTAGTGGCGATAACACAAGAAAATAGCCTACGTGACTGTAGCCTAGGCTGTGAACGAGAGGGTGGCTATACTGTATGGTAATGAGAAGCTCACCTGATTGTGTAGAGATCATTTTTATAAGCACATTAAAAATATTTTAAACCAGCAAAATACAGAGGTTTACCTAGAAGCCAACCGTGTCAACCTGTTCCTCTCTAGATGGTCCACACTACAATTATGCACAATGTCCCATGATGTCCCACAATGATGTCTTAAGTTTACGGTAACTTCAAATCGAAATCTTTTTTTATCTTGCCGACAAGCCTAATGTTAACGTCAGACAGCAATATTGTGGCTTTTGGGTAGGGGCATAACATTCATATTTTATATTGATTATTAAATAACTATTGATATTTATAAAATAGCATATTTTGAGACAGATTTCTAATGTTTAATATAGTATTTATTATCTTAACATCAAAAAATGAAATACCAAACTGGTTGCGTGGGCTGTCACCCACCCACACCCACCCGTGGCTATGCGGCTGGCCTAACATCCTTCTTCACACTCTGCTGCTCATCAACAGTGATAGGAAACTTTTTGTAGGCTACTACAAGGAATGATGATGCCTTGAAGTACAGCTGGCATAACTTTGCTAACCAATGGGTGGGATTCCTGACCGGTCATAATTTCTACTTGGAATGTTTCTGCAGGAACTTATGGTTGCAGTTATGTCTTTGTAAATTATTATTTAATAGCGTAGCTCTCTGCAAATTATAGGTTATATAACAAATAATAATTGTTTACCATTCGTCAGCATGCGATATCTGAAAACGCGTTGCCTTCTTATTGCGTGGTTGGCAATATTTTCTGGAAGTGCCAATGCTGCCATTCTCCTCTTACAAACCACAGCATTTATTGACATTTGATATATTATAGATTGACTAAAATGTTTAGGTGTCTCCTTTAAGGATGTAGATTATGCTAATGTAAATGCGTGTGTTTGGTTTAGTATAGCCTTTTAACTCTCTTAATGCAAATACCTGCAATACACCAACATTGCCACAAGAACATATGCGTATGATTGTTTTTATTAATCGGAACTTTGCTGTGATATGAGTGTATGATTCTAAGATCAAATATGTGTGTAATTTTTTAATTGTGCATTTTATAAATGCGGGTCTGCATAAATTCCCTTACAAAAATGTAATTCGCAGTCTGTGCCGTCAGTTGAACCCTGTTAAATTCCATTCTGTCTGAATCTATCTTTGGTTAATCTACGTTGTTTGTTTACTGTTCTGTTCCCATGGTTACCTCAAACAGGGTAATATCATTTTCTGAACTGCAGTAGGTTTGCCTTTCACATGAGAGGCGGGCGGGAGGGTACAGGACAGGAGGGTAAAGGAGCGGGATGCTGCTTCCTGTGTGAAAATCCCTTAATTATTCAATCAAATGTAGGGGGATCATTTTGTTACATTCTAAATTATTAATCCTTCATAAAATTCTTTATTAAAAATATTTACATTTTCAATTATAATTGCTGGTTATAACTGGGTTTTTATGTACTGTTTGAGAACTGTGCTCTTACATTGATCAGTCACAGCAGGAGAGCTACTTCGCTACACTAGTTTAGTTAATTAACTGAATTAACTAAATCAATCAAAAATGTGGTGTTAATTTTACTGAACGAGATTCAAAGATCTGTGTCAAAAAAGCACTCCAACATTCCATCACTACTGTCATCAACACCCAGTTTGGGAACCACTGTTTTAGACAACATAACATTTAGTCACTGGAATGTTTGACTGCTCATCAGCCTAAGAGGAGGAGACGTCTACAGCTTGATGTCTGATTGGTTGTTGGAGACAGTTCAGGACTCAACCATGCATTAGATTGGCTGCTTGGATCTCAGTCAACCTGACATGCTAATGTCATTGAATTAGACAGTGACAATGTCATTCTAGGTGGGTAATATATTTTGACTAGTTGGTGATAGCAGGGTTACCACGATGATAATGAAATACGACAATAGAAATGTACTTGAAGAAATTATCAACCTTGACAGTTGACTGCTGAATTAGTTACATTTTTTCTACCTTAATTTAACATCTTTCTTTAAATCTCTCATTTAATTTCACATTTATTTAACAAGGCGGGCCATATAAGAATATCTTCAAATGATAAATGACAGTGAATGCATTTTAGTTACAGTCAAAGCGCTGACAGCTTGAATTACATATTGACTACTTTGTGGTTAATTCTATTATTTCAACAGAGTGCGCTTTATGTGTTTTTCATTTTCAGAGACACGATAACAATGTGATGTGAATATATTTAGCTTTTATGTTTTGTGTGTAGATTTGTGTGTATGCATGTTTCGCTTTAAATTGCAAATTGTGTGTGAGTACAAGAATAATAAATAATTTGTCAGGATAAATAAACATTTATATGTTCAAAATAAATGTCAAAGTGCAGTTGTATGATATGTTATTTTTGTTATGTTTTCTAATCATTACATTATTTTTACGAATATTCATAATAATTGTTTGTTATTTTACATAATTTAGTATGTCAACTGAACCATCAAACAACACAATATGGGTTTTTGGATGCTACATGTACTGTACTGTATATAAATCTACTGGATATCAGCCTCTCCTACAGTAAGTCTTTCCATGTGCATTATTGCCTTAGATGTGTGTAAAAATATATTGTCATCATCACCGAAAGGACATTTCTAATTATCTGTGTGAGTACTTCTGTAATAGCCATATTGAAACAACCCTATGAGTGTTTTTGCCGTGAATATTTTAGCTTGAATTTAACATTTATTAATTTGACATTTTACACAGGCATAATTGTTAAGGGGACCCTCTATTTTTCAGAAATAAGTTATGTGAAATACATTTACTATCAGATCTATATAAGAGGGAATTAAGTTCCTATGCAGCTCTAGTTAGTTAATTCACTCAGTGAAGAAAATAGAAACATGTAGGTTAATATATAGCGCACATAAAAGGAGTTGTTGATGTGTTTCCATAGCAATTTTCATTTTAGTTTAAAATGAGAGAATGAAACCTCAGAATGCACAGTGAGTAGGGGTGGAAGGTTTCTATCTGAAAACAATGGCCAGTGTTTTATTTTTTCTATCTAGGTATTCTGCAATTGTCAGCATTCTCTCTCTCTCTCTCTCTCTCTCTCTCTCTCTCTCTCTCTCTCTCTCTCTCTCTCTCTCTCTCTCTCTCTCTCTGTCTCTGACATGCATACACACAGAAAAGCACAGACATATACTGCACTCAGACAAAGGGAAATAGAGAGACAAAGACAGGGATCAGAGAGCCTTGAGTGTGTCTCACACACCAGCACATTAACCCCTACAATTTATCTTTCTTACACTAGCAGAAAAATGTATTGATGTGATATTCCACTTGTAATGGTGTTATCAAAGTAACAAGCTCTGACTGAAAAGGGGTAAAATTATTATTAAAGCTTGCATATTTCCACTTATCTTTGTGTCTTTGTGTTTGTGTCTACATGTATCTACAGGATATTTACAAGGATGTTAACATACATTTAGCAGCTGGTTCTACCTCCTCTGTTTCAAAATATTTTGCTTAGCTCAATAACACCTTTAACTTTATAGCTTGCCTTTACATTGTAAGGTGCAGGGAGGTTGTCTCCCTGTCAAAAGGACCTGTGTTCTGTGTAACAATTATGAAAATAACATAATCTTTTTTTTCAAATTATAATATATCAAATGTAGCAAAAGGAGTTACAAAAGCCAATAAAATGGTTTTGGAATCTTGAAAGAAATGGCAAACTTTACAGCAGATGGTCTTTAATCATGTTGGAGACGTACAGTTGCACCACAAAAACTGTTCCTATAGGAGAAATGTAAGAATTGCAGTATGTCGAAAGGATTGCACCACATATCATATGTGACAATTCATGGAGTTGAAAAAGTAAGCTGTGAAAAGATGTTGGTTAATTGGTGGAGGTTGTTTTTTATCACTCTATGCTGTTATTATGTTAGCTTTGTCCTGTTCTGCTTTATTATGCTTTTTGAGCTTGGTTCCCCTCCATTTTGTTCTATGCCGTTTGCCAATTCCTGTTTTGCAAGGTTGTGTCATAAAAAGTTATTTTTACGTGCCTTTGTGTCAGTGCAAAAAACAAATGTCTGTTTGCCACATGGACGAAATTGTGTGTGTGTGTGTGTGTGTGTGTGCGCATGCACGAGCCCTGATACACATCAAGGACCGAGATAGCTGAAGGCCTAAGGCATTAAGAGAAGAGAGGAGGACATTAATCTTAAGAAAATTAAAATCTGGAACAGTGTGTTTAGGATGGTGACCAACTGCCACTTCTGATAAGAAGTGGTTAGGGAGAGAACAGAATTAGATAAATAGGTGCAGAGTGAACAAGCATGAAAGGGGAGTAGGAGAAGAGAGGAAAAGTAAAATAAGGCCACATTAAGCAATGCAACATTCATTCACATATAGGCCTACTTGCCGATTTAAGGCCCTATTTCAAATGGCAGCATGAGCTATAAGGCACATTTTAGCTCTCTCCACTTGCCAACCATGACCAACGCAATTAAATTAAGTTGGTCGTCATCATCTGCTTCAGGATTGCTCTGTCTTGTCTTGTGTGATTTTATGTCTTAGTCTTTTTTCTTTTCTTTTGTAAAAAGAATGCAAATAAACCATTACACCTTAACAAAAGTAGATCTCAACAAGATGTTATATTTTCAAATTGACTTAGACTATTACTGATTCAAATGATTCCAGAAAAGATAACTGAAGATGTAAGGAAATGAAGGAGGAAAGGCAGTAAATATATTGCACAAAAAACAAGATTAATGGAAGTGAAGGACAAAAGAGAGGGATAATGAT
Organism: Amblyopsis rosae; assembly: GCA_025399935.1. Lineage (NCBI taxonomy): Eukaryota > Metazoa > Chordata > Actinopteri > Percopsiformes > Amblyopsidae > Amblyopsis > Amblyopsis rosae. The sequence goes on along the minus strand of JAODTR010000002.1, from coordinate 4,276,274 downwards.
GAAAAAAGGACAAGATAGCGTGAGAGCATAATTAAAGGGGAAAAATTAGTGATGAAGCAGGACAGGACAGAATGAAGGCAGCGCAGAAAGGGGGATGAAGATAGAGAAGGGAAAGGATGTAAGGAGAGGTGGAGAAGTGAAGAGAGATAGAGGCTGTTGAACAAAATCTCAAGAGACCCAAGCAGCCTGTTAATGTGCCCTGTGTGTCAGTGTGTGTGCGTCCATGCATGTATGTGTGTGAGTGAGTGTTATGCAGCCCATGCAGATAGCAGTGGCTTGGTGGTCTTGAGCATCAATAACGTCAGGTTATCAGAGGTACGGTCTGGTCACACGCGCTCACAAACAATGAGTGATAGTAGTGCCACTGGGGTTGCTCTCCGAGGTTAGCCAAGCTGTGCTCAACAGATTTTTTTAGATTTAAGACTCAGTTGGTATTAGGTAAGATCCCAAGTAGATTTGGATTCCTCTATTGCAGCTTGCGCTAAGCAGCAGTGATTTAATCTATTGAAAAACATATGTTAAGGTTTTAGGAACAAGCACAAACACTGAAGCAAAGCAAGTAGTGCTAGCTGCCTTTTATTAGACTATTTGACTATTATGAATTTGATCATGTTGTCAAGTCAATTTTTTTATTTATTTTTACCAAACTACTAAACTATTCTATAAACCTACAGAAGACAGGCACGGCAACCCTACAACACAGCATACATGCTAACAATGAAATACTCAAATTGTGGCTCCAATTGTGACTTGTCTGGCTAACCCACATAGCCCACTATGGTTTATTGACTGGCCCACAACCTTCACGCAATAATATGGATGCTGGACCCCCTTTAACCTTTATGAAGCCAAACACAAACAGTTAAGAGCTAAATGTGACATGACAGCACAGTGTTCAAACTATTTAGTTACGTGTTTTACAGTGGTTATTGTAATGCTGTAATATATCATATCAAAACGACATACATAAACAACAACACAGCAACAATACAGCACGTCATATGTTGTGATGTCAGAGATAAAAAAAAACTACACACCAACATGCAAAGCAGGAACGAAAGTGTCTTTACTAGTTTCAGACCGAGTCATTTTCCCATCCAGCACCCACGTTGTTTAATTAGCAAATGCACGTGTGCCCATTAATATTGATCTTAATAATACACTTTATTTAAAGTATATAGCATTTTTCATACAGAGGTTGCAGCTCAAAGTGCTTTACAATTCACCTTTCGCGAAACCCGCCCACCTTAGTAACTGTTGCTATGTCCGTCAAACAATAGCTTCATGGAGCATGTAGGGGAAAACTATTTTATTACCAGTCTATACAGTGGAGGGAGGCTAAACATGTTCATCAACTAAGAGAGAGTAATTGACACTCATTCCAAATGTGCTGCAGCACAGCCTTGTGGACCGGCCATGCTCTTGCACTGCCAGGTTAAGTGTTTATATAGCCTACCGTAGCGATATATATTTTATAAGACCAGTTACAGACATATCTGTGGGGCTGTGTGATTTTCTTTAGCATATTTGAGCTAATATCTACTGTATACAGGCCAAAATTTGAGGACTGAGCATGGAACACTAACTATCTGCCGGAGCTTTGCCTGACACATTGTACACCCTGCCATAGCCATACCTTTTCTACTTGACATCAGCAGATATGCTCCTCCACGAGGACTGAGCTGTAGCTAATTGTACTATCAGACTAATTTATCCAATATATATTTTTTTACAATGTATGTTCTGCATTCTGTTGTAACTTGTTTGAATAAAATATTGAACATAGCAAATGTACTTTCCTTACACTTACAACATAAACAATCAAGCTATTACATGTATTATCAGTCCTTTCAGGATTTCGCGGGGCTTTGATTGTTGCGGCATAAAATGCCTGATTTTGCCTGAATTAAAACTACTCTGGAGTTGCCCAGGGTGTGAGGTGCCGGGCGGGTGTGGGGATACTCACAAGTCCCCGGCTGAACGCCGCTACGTTGGAGTTTAACCCGGTAGACGAGAGG
>JAODTR010000002.1:4254731-4274156 GCA_025399935.1 Amblyopsis rosae | reverse complement strand
GTGTCCGCCCACACACATGCATCTGTTTCACAGCTACACCTTGGCGGTCTTGACTCCCTGTACTTCGTGATGCTGACCATGTATCGGCAAAGGAAAGATGCTGCACATTAAACATGTTTGGAGGGGGCAGGTGAACGAATGTTAACCAGGACCACGTTTTGCTAATAACATGACAAAGATTAAGAGCATGTGGGTGCGTGGATGCAACCCCGACCAGAGAAGCTGAACTGCAGCAAAGAAAAAAAGAACAGATAAGTTCCATTAATATCTCTTTAAAAAAGACATTGTGGAAAATGTACCATATTGTATTTATTTCATTTAATTTTTAAGATTATATTTTTCTTTCAAGTTCTGTATATATTGCATTAAAGATCATTATTGACATGCACATTCCCTCTGACTTGGTTTGTTCTAGTGGAAGAAGATGAGGAGATGCTTGTGATGAAGTTGTGAAGGTCTAGGGACTGCATTTTAATAATTTGACTTGGTTAAAATCACTCATAACTTCCTGCATAAAGTGACCATGAGCAGAGCATTAAATCCCTGTCCTCGGACATACACACTAATAGGACAGGTAATTGTCTAAATTAATTACAGTCAAACTGTTTGTTTCTCAGAGCACACTTTTGTCTATGCTGGGTAAAAAATATAGCAATGAATACAGGTTGCCACTAGGTGGCGATAGTACCCAGTGCATGAGACATACTGTGAATATTATAAACATACAGCGTCCTCCATGTGCACGTCTCCTAGCTTTATGCAAATCATCAGTCTAGCCTGCTTCCGCTGTCTGTCCAACCCCCCCTCTCCCTTGAGAGTGCCTTTCCTTATCGTGGTGTGTGTGTGTGTGTGTGTGTGTGTGTGTGTGTGAGAGAGAGTGTGTGTGCGCGCGCACGTCAAACCTGTCAAGCACAGAGGACTGGGGTGGATGGACATGTGGGCAAGTGAAGCAGATGAATTGAGGCGCTTGCAGTGCTGCTGTGAATTCACACGCAACGCAAGCGCACAGACACGCCACACTGGCACATGCACCAGCTGTTGTCCTCTTCCCGTCAACACAACTGCATGACCTCATCTGAATTTTTTCTCTCTCTCAGATGGATTAGATGCTCATTGTAGACAGCCTGGGAGCTGAGAGGTAAACAGTGGGGCTAATTGCTTTGACATACTGCTCTTTGTTTTGGCCTCCTGGTGCTAATCAAGCTCTCGGCTAATAGACTGCGCTTGGCGAGCAGGCTTGAGTGTTTGTGTTCAGGCTAGGGCGAAGAGGGAGAGGGGACAGAGGTCTCTCGTGTTGACTCATCCCATATTGAAGGAAAACAGTCCATATTTGCTTATCGTCATGGTTTCCCACTGTCCTCCCCTATCCGAGGTAGCGCCTTGCTCAGGTGTGAATCTATTTATTCTCATTAACGAGCCTCTCCCCAAAGTCAGCCAATTAACACGCTGCTCCTAATGAAGCCATTAGCTGTCAGATGAGGCAGCCGCACTGTCTATCATCAGTCCACTTTGTGTGTGTGTGTGTGTGTGTGTGTGTGTGTGTGTGTGTGTGTGTGTGTGTGTGTGCGTGCATGTTAGCTGCCCACGCTTGCCGCTAATAAAAGCAAGAAAAATGAATGGAGTGAGTGTGTGTGATAATGAGTTAACATGGAACATACAGGACGATCAATGATCAGCCCTCTGTCTCAGATGAAGATATCAGACACAAAGTGACTTACTCTCACTGTCATAAACAGGCCATTCTCCTTTCACATACACTAAATGTCTGTCACTCCTGTGTGTGTATGTGTGTTATAAATGCATGTCTATGTGGAACATCTTCTTTGATGAGAGGCATTAGTAATCACGGCTTCAGCTTTGTGTATGTAATACAACTCGGGACCTCCGTGATTACCTGTGAACACTGACCAGCCATTTAAGCCAATCCATGACATCACTGCTTGAAGCTTCCTGGAAGAAAACATTACATCATTACATTACAAAATTACATCGCACAAACCTCTCTCTATATTACTACTGCAGTGCTGCATATTTCTTCCATTATTCATTGCCTCATGTTTAAATGTACTTTTTTCCCAGCTCTAGGCCTAGCAGAGGTGCTATAGGGACAGACCTAAGCATTAGCATGCAAACATAACATAAGTGTTGTATTAGGTCAAAATGTGGTCAACTAAAGCAACATTTTCATCCTAATCATGGCTACCAAAGAGATATTCCATTTTCCTAGTCCACAGGTCTCCTGTGGAGGGTGGAATGACTACCTGGGACCTCTGCCGGGCTGTGTAATCTCTCCTGCCCTGACAGATACTGTGGGCAACTAGACCTCCGCAGTTCTGGAGATGAGAGCATTGAGGGTGTGAAATTGATTTTGGGTTATGCAATTAATCGTATTTCAGCTTTCCTAACAGCCGCTCTCTCCTTCCTGTCCCCTCTCTCTCTCTCTCTCTCTCTCTCTCCCCCCCCCCCCTCTATGGTCAGAACAGATTTGAAGGCATCTCTCCTCCCATAGTAACATTAGTAACAGAGTTCCCTTGCTCTCTCTGCCTCCAGTAAGAGTTTATCACGTTTGACACATTCACTTTGAAGATGTCTCTGTAACTTTAAAGTGCATAATATGACGTGAGTGGGCTATTTTTAGTCATAAGTAGATTGACACAAATGTATAATTTATGTAAAATAAGTTATGAATGACTCAAAACATGTATTTGATTAAAGTCATTGAACAAAAATGCATGTAAATCATTTAAATAGAGTATATAGGCTATAATTTTGTTCAAGGTACAAAATAATTATGATAACCCTGCAATTCAAGTAAAGTTGGTTTCCTGTTATGTTTTATATAAAAAATGCTTCATAAAAAAGATTAAACTAAGTATTATATTTTTATTTTATTTTTATGAATTGGAATATCCAGCCTGTTAAATATAATTTCATAAAAAGTGCAACAAAATTCTAAAAATGTAAGGGTTTTAATGTATTAACTTTGTCAATACTTGTCATGACGTCATGCCAATATCTTTTAAATCCCATCTTGTATTGGCAAATACATTTTTGACAGGTGACAGTAACACAATAAAACAAGATGTAGATGCATGGGATATTTTATTTGTGCACACTACAATGATTAAAAGGGTATGGAAGAGATGGATAATTTGTTAAACATTATAATACATATAACAAAGCACATTTACCTTTTAAGACCAAAGTGCAAACAATTTTCCATGTGTTCCATGAATCCTCCCATGAGTGCTGGTGTTCATTTTGTGTCTCAGTGCAAGCCCATAATCCTCTGCTTTCTTACTGTATAATTAAGGGGAAAGCAGGCTGCACACTCCCTGACCTACCACACTACTTTACTACATTAGCGGCTTTTAAACCCTTTTTCCGTAGAACAACACCCATGAAGTCATGCGAGTTGTTCTAGCATAGTAACATAATCAGTCAGTATGTCTTAATACTGCCTGTCTTATTCAGAGAAATATAATGACCAATTTTACCCTTTGGGTTTCCTCATATGAATGGTTGTTTTCAGAGTTGATCCACCCAGCCTTTCTTCAAACGCTTCTTCAACTTTTCTGCCTATGGTCCTGTCATCATTGGTGCCTTCTTAATCCTACTTAAAATACTCCAGTCTAGTATATTCACCTATATAGCATCTGTAGTACCAGATAGCTCCAGTGCTAAGCCTTCAAGAGTGGAAAGAACTCCAGCTTTACATTCAGTTAATCAGCAGGCCTATAATAATACTGCATGGTTTTTTCCAACCTTGGTTGAAATGCTACTGTGAATTCAATCAGCAGTATTTGAATATGGGTATTTATATTTTGGCTTCACTTACATTTAGATGTCTCAGAAAGGATACTGGTTTCCACTTTATCTTCTTTTTGCCCTCCACACAGGACTAGCCACACTGCAGAGGGAGACACAAGGACGTTGCCGTTCTGTTGCTCTTTCATTATTTGTATTATTTTTAATAAATTGGGTATTGTTTTGAACTAAAACAGATAGATTAAATCAATCAGCCTTGGTTGTATTTTTCTCCGCATCTACATAACCGCCCCCTCCAACCCCCTCCACCCCCCTTCTTGGTGTGGTGGTTTGCTCTCTGTCTCCCCTACCCCCCTCATGGGCTGCAGACTGAGAAGATGCATAAATTCAGTCACATTAGTATTCCAGTCAGGCTCTGCATTTCAAGGCCAGGCCCAGCACCCTTCCGCCTCTCCTCCACCCTCCCCTCCCCTCTTAGCTCTTGCTCTCTCTCCCTCTCCAGCTTTATTTTTGAATCATTTAAGGAGCACTGCATCTATATGTCTACTTATTTTTAAATGGCGCCAAATTATTTTAGGCATTACATTTTTTAAAGGAATGTTACATTGTAGCCTCCCCCAATTTGATGAATGCTGTAGTCTATGAAATAACATTCATCTGCTTCTGATTGCTGTGTGTGTGTGTGTGTGTCTGCGTGCGTGTGTGTGTGCGTGTTTTGCTGTCAGGCCGAGAAGCCCAGGCGATAAATCACGCATGTCTGATTGAGAAGGGCAGAGGGCCCGGACAATAACATTTCAGTCGAACTGCTGGAGAAAGCTTCTCAATTTTCTATGGACTGCAGACCCACATCATGTTCCCTTGAACAAGTGGACATTTTAAAATTGTTGACGAAATGTTAGAAACGTATTGACATATTTTGGCATGGCATTGAAAATAAGTGAAGGTTAAAGTACTGAAACACATATAATATGTAAATAATAGTAAAACGAGGATATGTAGGCAAATGTATGTTATTCAGGCTTTAAAATTTGGGGTTGACCTTGCATTAGTTTAATTACAAAATATACAACGAATAAATAGATCGCATTGCCATTATTAGTATTGCTTTATAATATTATATTAATAGGCTATACTGTGTTGTGTATAATATCACTGTATATGGACACATTTAAATACATAGGCTATAGATATTTACTTCAATAAAGGCTATAAAGTGGGCCTGTTGGAAAGTAACGGCATATGTATCTTAAACTGAATTAAGCTTTGGACAATGACAGTTGTAGCAAGACGTTGTTTATTACAACATACATATTTTATTTCAAAACATAACGCAAGCTTTATACTGAAAATAAATAATTACTTGAGCTGTCATCGAAATTTGGAATAAAAGCGCCGAAACAGTCAAATCTTACTGAAAATATTGTTTTTACATTGCTAATTAAGTGCAGGAATAACTAAAAGCATTTGTTTAAATTAATGACTTCAAAAGGGTAATATACAAAACTGTACAATATTCAAAAAAATACTTAGGAAATAAAACAACAGGAATATTATAAAATGTTTGATAACGAACATACAATAAAATTATAGGCAGGTGTATAGCGTTGTTGTCCCCTTAAGTATTCACAGCTCTGTTTCACACAGTTTATGGTCCAAGGTGATGGAAAGCAAAAAAACAATAATGTATTTACTTTTTGTTGTGTTGTTTAAAATGATTTAGGCCATAAAGGAACAGATTTAATTATATGCTATATGCTATAAGTGCTATATTGTGGGATAGTTTTCGCTTATAGCCTACTGTAGATATATAAAATTGAAACGTGGTCCTGATTATATTATGGAGAACTATATATTGACAAAATATAAATGTTATAACGTAAAATATGAAGATATGTTGAGAAGAACAAAGTGGATGCATAAGAAATGTGTAAAATGACCTCCGTGTTGTGTAAACACTGCCATCATCAAATCAATTAAACAAGAGTAATAGCCTAATATTTTAGTTTTTCTCTCACTCCACAGACCATACAACGGGAGGAGAATTATAAAAGCTATACTGATATCTATCTTGACTATGAAAAGCCATGACACTGAGAAAGAAGTATCAGTCCCAAATGTCGTCCTAACATTATAATTGAACTGTAGAAAATGTTGACATAAACCAAGGCGCTGGCAGGTTATTAGGCACATTTTGTATTTATATCCTTGATGTAGAAAATAATTTTGGCAATTAACTGGCTCCAAAAGGATCTGAAATGTGACGTTGACATGTCGCGATGATAATACCCCCCATGACAAATCTAAAATGACCAAGGCTGAGCAGGTATCTCTGTTTTTGTTATTGTCGTGTTTCAGTGCTGGAGTCATGAGTCTGTACGGGACAGGCACAGAGATACATGGCCGCCGTGCGCCCTTACGCTCGCTGGGAGTTATAGAGTCAATGCCTTGGTCAGAGATCATGGCAGGAAGAGGCATCGCCCGCGCTCCCGCTGTGAGAATACGGTCCCTCGTGTAGCGGTGGCTCTCCTGGCGGTGTCATGCGCTTTTCTTTCTGCCTCCGGTTACAGAACCATACGCGCACAACCTCCTTTTCCAGCTGGAGAGAGTCCGCGAGCGACGTGATCTCCTGTGCTGAGGGTTTGGGACATTTAAGGAAGTGCGTTTCCAGAACCCCCTTAACGCTAACCTCGATAGACGTCCTTTTCTTCCTCTTCCTCCCTTGAGCTGCTATCTTGTCTATACTGCTGGGGCTGCCAGTAGACGAGTCTGCCTCCTCCAGCCACTTGTTCAGCAGCGGCTTTAGTTTGCACATGTTTTTAAAGCTCAGCTGCAGCGCTTCAAATCTACAGATGGTCGTTTGGGAAAATACGTTCCCGTACAACGTGCCAAGTGCCAAACCCACGTCCGCCTGCGTGAATCCCAATTTGATTCTCCGTTGTTTAAATTGTTTGGCAAAGTGCTCCAGCTCGTCCGAAGTAGGCGTCTCTTCGTCGGAGTGATCGTGGCAGTGGTGCCCGCCGAGGTCGTTGTGCTCGGGGCTGAGAGTGTCCCTGAGGCCAGGGTGCATGCCTTGGCCCTGGGGATTGGGAGGAGGTGTAAGACCACCGTCCAGCATGCCGTTGACAGTGAAGCCCGTCTGGGAGTAGATGTTTATCTGCTGTCCGCTGCTGATGGAAGAGTTGTGGGACACGGGCGTCCCCCAGGCTCCAGGGTGGTTTGCGTGGTTGTTGTGATGGGGCGAGTGATGAGCTACGTGTGGTGATCGGTGATGGATGATACCGAGCTGGAGGTCCTCTCGGCCTGGCTTGACGTCTTGCTGATCCATGGAGGACGACCAGGGGCTGCCCTCCGACAGGCTGGTTGCCCACTGGTGGCTCAGCGGATGTCCGTTGGTCTGAACGCTCTGCAAGTAGTCGCTCTGGAGGAGTTTTTGGTGTCCTCTGAAGGGGCTGGCCGGCTGCATGGCCTGGCTGTCCGGGTGTAGCATGGGGCTGGAGCTGAGCAGGGTGTAGGGGCTGGAGGCAGCTGTGGCCATGCTGGCTGCTGAACCCCACTAGTGCTACTGACGGGAGGGAGCTGCACAGCCTCTGACATCTCCCTCTCAACGGAGCCTCGGCAGTAGCGGCTCGGTGACTGACAGATGGCGCTACCATTCATAGACGGACTGTAACACACGAGCTGTGCGTCTCAGCCAATGGCGCTGCATGGATCCGAACCCCCGCCCCTGGTTAGCCGAGATGCAGAACAGTAAAGGGTTAAAGGCAGTCGATCCGGAAGTGAGTCAAGATGCCCATCCAGAGGGTCTGGCACTGCGATGATGTGCGCGCCGAGCTCAGTTCCTGTTTATTAATTAAAGTTTCCAACTTATTTACGCACGAACGTTTGCTGCTCCTGTCACCCTTGAACGCGCGCAGGGGGAGATTAAGCGCTCAGTGGCATTTTTGAGACGTGCCAGTGCCTCATTTAGAGGGCTACAATCATTCTCTCTGCTAATCATTGACTTTCAGGACATTTTCCCCCAGGTGTTTGCAAAATTCCAAGAGTGAAACTCTTAAATAGACAAATGTTTTTATTTTTACGGCCAATACATTTTATATTCGTCTTGGCCAGCTTTAAAGAATATTTGACAATGGTTCTATAAAGTGTGGTCATATAAATAATTAGGCATTCAAATACATTTTAATTAAGATAGACTACCCTATTTAAAAATTAAATGTGATACTTGTTCGGGAGGCTTTCTTTAAGATACTGTTCAGAGAGAAATTGTGTTTAATAAATAATGATGTCAACATAATCTTGAATTTATTACGATTAAGGCTATATCATATGCATGTGCGATTCAGTACTGTGCAGCTTGAGTGTTTAAGAACCTGGACAAGTCCTCACAGAGTTGAAAACATCCATCTGCATACTTGAGAGGTAACTTAGCTGCGTAATTATATTTGCCATTAGAAAACCGCGTCCCAGGCTCCTTATTGGTTTGAAATCCCATTAAATATATTGCTTGAGCTCCCAGGTTAAGCTTGATTTAAATTTGCATACATTTTCATACATTTAGCAGAAATAAAAGAAGGCTCCAGCCACCAGAAAGTCATTAAAGAGCGCTCGGCCGGGGAGTATGGATGCAGGAAGCAGAGTAGCATGCAGCAGGTGAGCTAAACGCGGGCTGAAGGGCCTGACAGGCCCGGCGGTATTGCCGAACTAACCGGAGGAATCATAGAGGGTAGGCTAACATAAGACACAACCATTGTTTTAGAGGGCTGCGCTTGTTGACGCTTAGTAAGAAATGCCTTGAAGCAGAGTTGGATTTGTTGTTTTGCAGCGAAGTTTTATTATAGTCCAATTTTCGTAGGGCCGTTTAAATTAATGATGCACTATTCTTTAAACGTGGTAAGCTTTAGCGACGAAATATTTGATGCAATAGTTCCATTTGTGCCAGTGGTGGCCGTACACCATTGATTTGCTAGAAGACGTTTAATTTTAGGGCCACATCTGCCATGGGACAGAAAGTTTAGATATATTTGTGAAAAAATATCTAACGGTTGCTTTTTCGTCATAGGCTATCCATAGGCCTGTGTGTATTTAAAATGGGACGGCAAACCAAAGCAAACGTTTTGGGTAGGCTTTATTATTTTTTATAAAATATGCAAAGCCTATCATATAAACTAAAATATGTTTACATTTTAGATACAATTTCAAAGAACGCTTTAAAATGTTGCCGTACCATGTGTTTATTATGGCATTGGTTTTTAAATGCTAAATTAAATAATTTGTGACAAATAAAATGTTGTACTTTATATATTCAGTAACGGGACGGAGAGAGAGGGCCGTACATTTCTGTCGATAGTCTTAGTTTCTAAATGTAACAGATGCTTCTCTAGAACCGTTCCTTGTGTTGATTCCTTTATTCGCGCGAGCATTTTTCTGCCGTCGACCGCGTTTCCATAGCGAGGCGAATAAAAGGCAAATCCTCGCTCTGCGCGCCGAATAAAGGCTCCATTCAGAGATAACCCGGGCGGACCACGGCGAGCCCATTGGCCAGCCAATGCTACAGTTACACCAAGCAGCAGCGCACTCTCCTATCAAGGTGGACACACACAAGTTTTGGATTGCTATAGAAAACAATAGCATTTATTTTCCTTTATATATTGTTGATTTAGCATTTTGTGTGAACGTTGTGGAAACCATAGTCTTTTATGCCTATTTTAGAACAAGGCATCTATGCCTGAGGCGATTTGTTTCAGCTTTAGTAGGATATAGTTCTTGTGCATTAAGATAGGGAATTTAAAAATAATTAAAATAATTAATGTTTGCTTGATTTCATTTTACCAATATATTAGTTTTTTGTTGCAGGTCATTCTCTGTTTCCACGAAAATTATAAAAATCGAAATATGCCGAAGTAACTGTAAATATGCATAGCCCATTTATCTTAGTTTATTCTGTGCTTTATTTGGACGCTGAGTCTTATCCTTTCCTTTCCAGTTTATGGTAGTGGCGGTGTGGCTGTATATGGCCTGTATTGATAGGCAACAGTATGATTAAATGTACTCCCATGTAAAGGTGCTTTTATTGTCACATACACATACATGTAGCGAGGCTGGATTAGGCTGCTATTGAGACGGCTTACTGGCCTGGGGCAGAGCTGTCACCGGTGTCATGACCTCTCCAGTATCCCGTCAAACCTTCCAGCCAAGCCTCTAAAAGCCCAGACACCAATCAAATGAGGAGTTACACGTTTTATATTTTATAATGTGGCTACTGCAATTAATCTGTATAGGCTATATGCCTGCATGTATCATTCCTTTATTGTATATATATATATATACATATATATATATATATATATAGAGAGAGAGAGAGAGAGAGAGAGAGAGAGAGAGAGTAGACCAGACCCATTTGTAGCCATAAATAGGATAGTTCCTTTCATCTATTGCTTTGATCGACCGTATCAGTATTTGTTTCAGTTGCACATGGAAGTTATCAGGCTTTCGTGTTACCAACTTTATTGCTCAAGCTTGACAACATCGGCGACACACGCCTCATAGGCTTCCAGACAGCAAAATCGATATTCATTTGACCGTGACGTCGTTGATAAAAGGACAGTGACACGGTGTTTAAACAAGACAGGCTTTACAGCAAACGTAAAACATTAAAAAAAAGATTCGGTTTATAGCTATAACAACTGGTAAATAGGAGTATCCTAAATCGTAGAGCTATACCTGTGTGTGTGTGTGTGTGTGTGTGTGTGTGTGCGCGTGTGCGTGAGCGTTTGCCTGTGTGCGTGTGCGCGTGTGTTGTGGCGATCTGTTTGTGTCTGTGTTGGGTGTCCAACACAGACCGATATAGGCAGACACCGCTCGTCGTGCATGCCATAACCGGTCCAACCGAGAAGGGTTATATTTACTCTCATCTCATGAGAACGCAATGTTCTCAAATTCATAATGAATTAATCCTGGTCCGTTTGCTTCGTCTGCATTATTATTTAGAATAATCTGTGTCATGCGTGAAACTGAAGCAATAGCATATGTCTTTGAGTTATTGTATAATTGAGAAAGGCATAGGCGCGGTTCAGGCAGCTGTTATAAAGGCTTTTGGCCTATACGTTAGTGTTTTGTTCTATTGGTGGATTCATGGTCACTCTTCATATGAAATACACCAACTACCTATACTTTCGGTTGTTTGTGAATAAAATATGTTGAGTGGGCCTGATAGTTGAATCCATTTAGTTTTTGATTGTATACAAGACCAAACATGTATACAAACATGCATTTTCATAGGCCTAACTCAGATGTTTTTATTCATCTGATTTGATTTGATTTAAATGTAAATTGGGATCCAGCGTTTTAGTAGCAAAGTACAGTAGGTTATATTGCACATTTCATCAACTGAAATAATAAAGTGAATAAATAGGCTTGATTCTGAAATTCCAGAGCAAATGTGTATTTAAGATTACTGACAAGTGAAATGTTGTCTTCATTTTATCAATTGAATGCGGATTGCTTCATTGTTTTTATAAAAATGTATTATACATTGCTGCAAATATATGCCACGTTCAAATTGCTTACACAATGTTTAATTTAGTGTCTTTTTTCAAATTAATTATTATATGTTGGCCTATTGAAGATGCAACACATCTTAGAACATTAAATACATATCATTTTGTTAAGATTATTTCCTCCCCCTTTTTTACTATATTTCATGGCAAGTTTATATCTAAACAGTTCCTTTTAAATTAGCCTAATTTCATTTTCTGGGGGGCTGGCAGCATGAAGGATGCTATTATTCAATAATAATATATTTTTTTGTTTCAGCTTCTTGTTACTAAATTAGTTATAAAACAACACATTTTGCAAGGGTCAGATATTTATTTTCTGTACAATTAATTGCAACATATTCTACATAAATGTAACCTGTTTTACTTTTATAATCTATGAAACAAATACAATGTTGCTGGAGAGATGATGTACTACTTGTGTGTTTGGTGTGTGTATGTGCATGTTTTTCTCTGTGTGTGTGTGTGTGTGTGTGTGTGTGTGTGTGTTTTACAGGTGCTGGTATTGGAGAGGCTACTACATTGTCAGTTCAGCGAGGGAGTAATGCGCCTGGTGAAATCTACATAACTCACCCTTCAAACACAAACACAACAACAAAAACACACACAGGCGCACACACACACACTAGGCTGAGGGCATCTCTTCAGCAGAACGGGGTATTGGGATGCTCTTCAGGTCCTCTGCAGTGTGTCTTCTGCACCTCACTGGGACAGGCGTGCAGATGAGAGCTCTTTGAGCTGCAGGCTGGGAGCAGATGTAACGGCAGAGACCTGCTTGGGAAAGTGCAACGGCACTGTTTCCACCTCTGCCCTGTCTATCCTGCTCACAGTAGATCTGTTCCTAGAGAGAACTATGTGGATAGGTAGACTGCTCTCAGGTCTTCTGTTTTTTTATCCCAGTGCATGTGTCTTACTGTGTGCGTGTGCGTGCGCGTGTGTCTGTGTGCGTGCGTGTGCGTGCGCATGTGTGTGTGTGCGTGTGTTAAAGTAACGAATGGCTAACATACCATGTAGTATATTTGCAGCAGGTTTTCATCTATATAACCTATGTACTTTCCACTGCGACCAAGAAGCCCCCCCCTCCTCCAAATACACACACACACACACACACACACACACTCCCTGTGAAGGAGCAGGCGGTGCCAGCAGTTGCACATCTGCATTTCAAACACAGCCTCTCTGGGATTCATTATTAATTAGCCTGCTGTGCCTTGGAGGACTGGTGATGTTGCCATCTCACACACACACACACACACACACACACACACAGAGATGCACGAACGCACGTACACACACACACACACACACACACACACTCACCTCGTGACCCCTTTGCCCCTACTGCTGTACTGTAGAGTCCCGGACAGAATACTGAACAGTACCAAGCTGCTGGTTACCCTCCTCCAATCACAATGTGTCTCTTAATATATGGTAAAGTATGATGGATTGCCAAAGCGTATGCTTTCATGAGGCTGTGTCTACTGTAACTGCATGTGAAGTACCTTATACAGGCACACAGGGTCATTTTGACCCCCAAGATGGTGTCTGTACCCTCATACAAGTAACCGATAGACACATGTCTGTATACTGTAAGCCTTTTTGGCATTCTAACGGTGCAAGCTCCCCTGAATCCTCTAAATTCTTAAAAACAATATTCACACATAAACTGTATTGAAATACCTTGCCCAGAGTGTTACAGTAAAATAGTTATGTAGTTTAGTTATGTTTACCGACCTCTACTGTCAATTTATGTGAGGATAGATCAAAAGAGAGAAAGCTGCTGTTTTACGTAATGTGTGTATCTTACTGAACAATGCACTTACGAATAAATAGGCCAATTATAAAACCCAGTTGTGTTGTTTTTTTCTTTTGATTTGAATGCGCTATGTGCAATGAGCTAATTTTGTGTTGCTTACAGTAACAAGTAGTCCTATTCATGTGTAGGGGTGTGTGTGTGCAGATCCTATGTGTGAGTGCGCACAATTATGTCTGAGTGTATTTGCGTGTGCTTGTTTCTGTGTGTTGTTTGTGTACTTCTGTCTATTGCATGCGTCGTGCACGTGTGTGTGTGTACACGCGCATGCTTGCTCAAGCTCCCCCTCTGTGCATTAACCTCCACAGAGGTAGAGACAGATCAGAAAGACAGCGTTTTTATGCATGTGGGATGTCTCCAGGGTCCACAGAGAGACATCAAACAGGCTGCAGCTACCACCCTCCATCCACAACACACTTCCCACTATACTGCACAAAGTCAGGCCTCCGCAGTTTACAAAAATAAACACGGTGAGACGTAGGACGTGCATCGACACTCTTTCTTCACTGACTACATTTACATGCACACTAGTATTCCACTATTATTACGACTATGACAAAATTCTGAAATTGATAGATGCCATGTAAATGGAATATCCTGTTTGGATAATCAGAATTAGGCCTTTTTCAGAATTGAGCATTTTCCGATTAAGCCGATCTGCCGAAATTACGCGGGTTTTAGGAGCATGTATACAACAGATTCGGAATGAGTCTCAAGTGGGGTCTTTACTACATTCTATGAAATTAGGTATGTTGCTTGTTTACGGTAAGATGTTGAGAAACCTTTGAAAAATATCCTATTTTGTTGCAAATACGCAAAGTAGCACAATTGCCGCCGGCCGTTCCATGTTCCCATACATTAGAACTTTATTGCAATTTAAAAAGTAGGGCAATTCCTCTAGTAGGGCGAATAAGTTATCTAAAGGGCATATATAGAGGATGAATAACTCAGCTGCATGAAAACTAACATGTTAGTGGAATATTCATTTTAAGAAGATGTAAACAAATAAGGGCAAAAACTGGAATACTGTGTGCATGTGAATTTAGCCACTCATCTACAGAAATATCACACATCTTTCCAAGGCACATGGCTTGCTAATGCATTGGGAAGGTGAATATATTAATGTAACTTTTGTGCACGTGTTTGCTGTAATGTAACATTCAGACCTTAAAACCCCTTGGCCTTGGATAGCGGAGGAAGTGGCCCACTGATTCAAAGGTCGCGTTTCTCACTTATATGATGGTAAAGAGTAGCACAGCTGTTCCCACCCATGTCCGCAACCTCACTCTACAGTACCTGTGGCTACATGTGGCTTCAGCGATCTCATAATGACTCAGATTATGTTACCATGGCCACCGGGGCAAGAGGTTGACACACCGGTGATCTGTCAGCGCTCATCAAGCCTTTACACTCACATTGGCAATTTTGGAGCTATAATCTGAACTCTGATAGGGAAGAGGCTCTGGCAGTAATCTGGACATAATTGCATAATTGAACAGTGCATGCAACACCATCATCACCTTCATCCCTTGAAGTCCCCCATTATAGCCTCACAGAGACAGTAAACGCTGATCATCTGCCACCTTGTATTTCTGTTTGAGCAGATGTACAGGTGAATATGCCAGTACCAGGGATGGCAACCTTCAACAAACAGCCTCTGTCTTTACTACACACACACACACACACACACACATGCTTACACACTCAGATTCCATAAACTCCTGTGAGGATCAGTGCCTCTTGAACCAATTTGATTTGATTCAGAGCCGGTGGGCAGCTAGACAGACCTACACGGCCCACACATGCACACGCACACACACACACACACACACACACACACACACACACACACACACACACACACTTCCTGGTTTCTGGAGAGAGCCAGTGTGGTGTTTGGGTGCAATTTTTTTCGGGAGGAAGAGAGCACTTCTCCCAAACACAGCCTAGCCTTTGTTGGACGCCAAGCGAAGGATCCCGTGTCGATCCAAAGATCTGGAGAAATGTTTTTACAAGTTTTCGCTGGAAAGGGAATTCTCATTCCCCCATCCAGACCGGTCCCTCAGCCCGGCTCTTTCATTCAAAGGAATGTCCGTATGATATTTGGTTTGGTACCAATTCCACCTGGACTCTCAAAGGGAAGAACAACAAATATGGGAAACATTTAATCCAGAATAATATGTTTATTCAGAGACCTGTGGACGACTGGAATGGACCCCCTCTGATGTGGTCTGCTGTGTGTGTGTGTGTGTGTGTGTGTGTGTGTGTGTGTGTGTGTGTGTGTGTGTGTGTGTGTGTGTGTGATTCTGTGTGATTGTGTGTTTGAGTGTGCATGTGCATGTGTGTGTGTGATCGTGTGTAGTTGATTGCGTGTGTGTGTGTGTGTGATCGTGTGTGTGTGTGTGTGTGTGATCGTGTATGTGCGTATGTTTGTGTGTGTGTGTGTGTGTGTGTTGGACGTGTGAGAGGAGTGAGAGACCCTCCACCCCATGGGGCCAGGAACTCTTGGTGAGGAGGAAGAAAGGACCAACACACTCTCAAGTTTCTCCTCTCTCTATTTTTCTGTGTGTGCGTATATGTGTGTAAAGGGTGTGTGCGGGGCGGGGGCACATGAGCAAGACAGAAACTATTTTCTCAGCAGTCACAAACCGACTAAATTCCATATTTGGTGTCTGTCATCCTATGAGCGTACGACCACCGCTAATGCCACAGCTGGTAGGCCTATCACTGCTACAAGCACTACTAATAACACAACTGCTACTACCGCTAATGTTATCATTAGTCCTACTTTGCATGCTAATAGCAGGCCACACTCAGTGTCTCTATGTCTCCCTCTCCCTCTGCTTCTCTGTGAAAGAGGTGTTATTGTGGAGATGTCAGCTGTCTCAAGGGCATCTACAACAAAGAAGCCGTTCACCCTCCCGCCAGTCTACTCTCCATATCATCCCGTGCTCTCTCGCCCCACATGCTCTCCCTCTCTCTCTCTCTCTCTCTCTCTCTCTCTCTCTCTACCCCTCTGTGTTGTGCAGAGCGACAGAAAAGGAGAGAAGTCTGCTCTGTATAGGATGACGATTAGAAACCTGAAAATGAATCCCTGTCCTTCGGTGTGCGCATCTGAACTTGAACGTGTCACACTATTTGACCCTTGCCCTGTCTCTGGTGGTGCATGTGTGTGTGTGTGTGTGTGTGTGTTTATGTTTATACTGTAGGTCTGTATCTGTGCCTGGCAGAGTAAGGACACTGGGGGGCAAGCACTACCCAGCAGCTGGTGGAGATAGACTGAGAGAGAGAGAGAGAGAGAGAGAGAGAGAGAGAGCAGGGCTACAGAGGATGCCTGCTTGGCCGGCTGTATGGAGGGGGGACAGTGGAGCATAACAAACAGGATCCACCTTTCTGCTTGGCTAATTTTCCCCATTAAAACAGCCCAGCAGGAGCCTCAGCAGTCTACCAGCTGGAACAGAGGTTATTTTAATGCCTGTCTCTCGCGCGTGTGTGTGTGTGTGTGTGTGTGTGTGTGTGTGTGTGTGTGCGTGACTGTGTGTGTGTGTGTGTGTGTGTGTGTGTCACTATTCTGGTGTGGGGGTCCAGTGTTTGTGGTAGGAGGAGGCATAGGAGCGGATTCAATTCGCTGATATTAATTTCCTTTTCCTCACTCATGCATAAACAAGGCAAATCTCCATAGCGATATACTGTATTGGCCTATATACTGGCGTGGTCGCTGTGCTAGAATGTGCTCTGCGCTGATATTGATGTACGTCCCTGTATTTGCCCAGTCATCGCTTCGCCCCACTAAAGTCATCAGGCTTTCTCTCCTGTGTCTCCGTCAGATGCTAAACTAATCCCCAACCCTGCTACTCTGACAAGAAAATCCCATATTTTAATGCATACACACACCTCTCATCTCCCTCACTCACCCCTGGTCACACCCCAGACACGCACACAAACACACACACACTTTCATATATATCTTTCTCAGTGCATTTCATCTTTCTCTAGTCTCTCCACCTTTAACTAAAGCATGTCCTATATGTAAGCTGTGGTTTGTGATATTTGTATGGTAATATTCTTACAGAGCAGTGGCATTTATGGAATTTCATAGCTTAAGGAAATTTGTCTTTTATCTGTTGTTGTCATTTTCTTTTTAATGGGAAGTCAGGGTTAGGGAGCGGAGAAAATATATTTGACAAGATTACACGATTACCAAAATGATAAAGCTATATTTGTGTGCTTTAACATATAATCACACACAAAACATATTAAAAAAATGTTCACATCTTTAATTAACAATACAACACACCTGCTTTTAATGGATGGGTCATTAGAAACATGATAATGAATATGTATACGATATTTATAAGAGTAGACTACCTTTTCAAAGTAAAAAAAAAGTTTTCACGTATTTCCATCTACAGAACTGCAGCCAGATGACGTTGACTTCTGGGCCTGCACATATGAAGAATCTGCTCCAAGGAAGTTTTACAGCTGCAAAATAACCCACTATCACAAGTTTGATTTGATTTACTTATTCACGTTTTCTTACATGTGTTTGTGTTTGTGATGTGAACTTCATTTTCTAAATAAAACACCCAAATGAACTGTGTAGCATTATTTTTATTCTACCTACTACTACTACTAATAAATCACAGGTATGTTAGTTCTAATTACAATGACAGAACCGATGTGCAAATAATCAGTAGCAGTACGCCTGTGCACATGCTGGTTAAACAGGTTTGTTCATGTCAGTGTTGCATATAATGATCTAGGCAAATTAGACGTAGGTCTATTTGTTATTAAATCACTTGTATTAGGCTATAAATACGTGCACAGCTTCAATTTCCACAATGAGTAATGGCAGAATCTGACCATCCCAAGTTTAAACGGTAAGGTATTTTCTATAAGAAAAGGGATATAAGTTTGAATCTAAACTGGAGATCACATGTAAATCTAATGTAAAGCCCATTAGATCACAGTTATTATTTACTGGGGACTAGTAGTAATGGGTCATTCGCAAGCGAGCCTTTAAGTGAATGATGAGAGCTGGTTCCCATCTGAAAGCCATTTTCAAGAGCCGTTTTTTTCTATTTCTTTAGTTTTTTTGTTATTTAATGGTAAACAGAATAATAGGCCATCATTTATCTGTCGGGACTGGGTACAGGCTGTTGGAAGGTGCTTGTATCACTATCAAGCCAATTCCAAGTTTTTTAACTATTTCTACCTAAATTAAATATGTGAACAAAAATGCAATTTGATTCACTAACTGAAAGACCATTGGTTTTACAAGCAGCATGTCAAAATCAGATTTTTTTATACCAAAAACAATATAAAAGAATTATAGGCTATTCTGGAAATTATACAGCTATTTTAAGTGATACTCATATCAATCATAGGTCATAATATATTTTAATTTGGCTGAATTCTAAAAGCCAGAAGTGGTTCCAAATAAAGAGCCATTTGGGAGCCAAAAGAGACTCAGCTCTTATTGCTGAGCTGAGTCTAAAGAGCTGGCTCACCAAAAAGAGCCGGAATGCCCATCATTAGTCGCTAGATACTGTTTTCTGAGGTAACAAAAATGGCCTTCGGTAAATCGAATGCTATGCTTTGATAGGTATGCTGTAATCTAGGATACATAACATTTTCATTTCACACCAAACAAATGCAAACTAATGTAGAAGTAGCCTACACATTTCGACACCATTTTTGTTAAATGTTTTATATTGAGGATGTAGGGATGCACAATGCTTAAAATTATTTCGACTGAGAGGAAACTCCATATCCGGATTAGACGCAAATTGTAACCTGATTAGTTAAGAGCCTCTCATATGTATTAACATAATGCAGTGTGACTGGCTTTAAACACCAGTCCACATGATTGGCTGATACAAAATATCCCAGAATGCAAATATGTGGCAGTAGTGTTACCGCGAGATCAAGATTTTCAAGCGAAGGTTGTCACAATTCCCCTCGCTACTTACAACGTGAGAGCTGTGTCTTTATGTATTAGTCAGTGAGCACAACTTTAAAATAGTAATCCAACATTACAGTAATAGAAGAGTAATAATTGACCATCCATCCATCCATCTTCTCGTGCTTATCCAGAGTTGGGTTGCGGGGGCAGCAGCTCCAGCAGGGGACCCCAAAATTCCCTTTCCCGAGTCACATTAGAAAGCTCTGACTGGGAGATCCCGAGGCGTTCCCAGGCCAGTGTAGAGATATCATCTCTCCACCTAGTCCTGGGTCTTCCCCGAGGCCTCCTCCCAGTTGGACGTGCCTGGAACACCTCCCAAGGGAGGC
>JAODTR010000002.1:4219015-4236341 GCA_025399935.1 Amblyopsis rosae | reverse complement strand
GGGGTATCCTCATTTCTTCTCTGCTCCTGATAAACACACACACTAACACACACACACACACACACACACACACACACGTGCACGTGGGATGCATGCATGTATGTGTTATCAGCTAATTCATCAGCCTTTTATTGTGTGAGCTGTACTGTGATCCCTAAAATATACACTGCGTTTGTTCATACATGTGTTTTTGCTGCCATCTACTGGCAAAGTGTGTTTATTATCAGATCGCGATACTAGGAAGACAGAATCTGTAGGCCTATGGCAACATGTAAATTACTGTAAACTGACTTGTCTGCCTATTAGTGATGTCCCAAATAGACAACCACATCTTACATACCTGCCAGCAGGTGGTTTAACAACTGTAAATTAACAGAGTCAGAAAGTATTGTTACACTATCAATGAGAATGCAATTATGAAACCAAATGGA
The DNA here is from genome assembly GCA_025399935.1 of Amblyopsis rosae. Lineage (NCBI taxonomy): Eukaryota > Metazoa > Chordata > Actinopteri > Percopsiformes > Amblyopsidae > Amblyopsis > Amblyopsis rosae. The sequence goes on along the minus strand of JAODTR010000002.1, from coordinate 4,235,910 downwards.
TAAAATTATGATAATGCAGGGATAATGGACAATAACGTGGAGCTCAAATATTCAATACTTCTAAGTATATTTACTTTTATCATATGGTATTGATAAAATGTTGCTCACTGTTAATATCTAGTAGCCTATATATCATCCTGCTGTGAATCTCCTCTCTGTCAGTAGGCAGATCTCTCTTGCTTCAGGTGTGTTTGCTCAGTTTTTTATTAATTTATTAATTTATTTCTGTAATATTTTGCACAATGTTGTATCTAACTCTATCAGGGTTTGAAGAACCCTAAACAGATTTCCTCTTGAGGACAATAAAGTATATACTCTATACATCCATCCATTCGTCCTCATCCCCTTATCCGTAGTCAGGTCGCGGGGGTAGCAGCTCCAGCAGGGGACCCCAAACTTCTCGTTCCAAAGCCACATTAACATTATTATTATTATTATTAAATTAATTCTAACATAATATATATTTTTTCTATCTATCTATCTATCTATCTATCTATCTATCTATCTATCTATCTCTTCTTTCTTTTGACATCCAGTAGATCCACCAGTGGTTTTATAGTCATCCCCTTGGAATATACAGAATACTCAAACAACTGTGCATTAGTAAACAGAGCATCTGACCATTAGTCAAGCCTAATTACTTTTCTCAAACTGCACAAACACAGTGAAGAGGATGACTATAATGGTTGTCTTGACAAACAGTCACTTATTTTGGGAAGTCGTCAATCAGATATACCAGGGAGAAACAGATTGCACCTCTCAGGCCACTGTAGGTGATTATGAACAGATCCCTAGAACAACAACAACAACAACAACATCATCAACAACAACAACGACAACAACAACAACCCACATTTAGATAAGTAAAACACACTGGTTTTCCCATTGTTCCAGTAAATGTGTTTTCTTGACGTGATTAGCATTGAAAGCCCGACTGGGAAGGATATGCAGAAAGATAAATAAGGCATCTAGCTCTGCAGCTATTGCAGGATAAACTGTAGTTGAAAAGCATCAATACGTGTGTGTGTGTGTGTGTGTGTGTGCGTGTGTGTGAGTGTGTGTGTGTGTGTGTATGAGAAAAGTATGTGTAATTTAGCTAACCATGTGTAGGTTCCCATTGCATCTAATGTCCCCTGACAGGAATTGCTCCAAAACTTTGTTTTAGAAATTGAGGTGTCTTTGAATTTTCCAAATGCGGGGACGTATTCGGGAAGCCAAATGGACCACAACCAGCAGGTACCTCATGACTGCAGTGGAATGTGTATCGCAATGAAAGTGTGAAACTGACACAAGTCGTGTCTCTTTACCCTCCTTGGCCCTCCAGCCCAAACAGAGCAGGAGAGCTGAGCAGACAGGGTGCTCCACATATGAATAAGATTTCACTCACGCTGCTCTACACCTTCACCAAGTACTAGATGCTCATGTTGCTGTGTTCAGAAATGTAAGCCTGTACATACTGCTTCATAGTCACAGCACACGTCGTTATATACTGCCAGAGGAAAGCGCAAATAAACACATTACACTGTGACCTCAGAATTCAAGTAGCTGCATGATAATAATTATTTTAATTTCTTATTGCACTTTAAGATAATCCTTAGCTCTATTTACTATGCCTCTACGTAAGCGCTGCTCTAATGAACGCTATGCTCTCCAGTCAAACCAATCCGTAAGATCATCTTGGTGCCCATACTGAACATGTATGTGTGGATGGACAGGTAGGAGTATAGGAAAACAAACAGTGGGGGCAATGACCTTCCTCTGGAAGTGAACCGTGATGTGAGAGCAGCCACCCGGCCAAATAACCCCCCCCCCCCCCCCCTTCCCCAAGAGGCCTGCAAACGCCAACAGCTTGTACAGCACCTGGAGGAGACCCATGTGTTATCAATTTCCAGCAGAGACGACACATATAATAACTCTTATTTGTTACAAACATTCTGAGGCACTCAAGATAACGTGAGTGCTGTTATGTCAGATTGTTTATTATAAATATTCAAGAATCCCCACACTGAAGAGCACCAGAGGCATACTTTTTTGACACACCCAAGTTGCACTTTATACACTAACGTTGGACTAAATAAGAACTTCTATGTTGCTTATTTGATGTAAAGGTGAAAGCCACTTTCTCCACTGTAAATCAAATTAAGTATGTCAAGTAAAGCCACCAATATACATTGTGTGTTATATATTTGTAGACCCAAATGTAAATGTGTAGACCTACTCTAAATAATTATTTAGAGAAAACGATTTTATTATTTTAACTTGAGTGTTTTTCTCTCATGTACTCCCTGTAGTATCTCCAGGCACTACAGGGAGTCAGGCCCGGACATCTAGCCATGCTACAGCCATGCTGTGGCGTCACTGACCAGTGAAGGGGAGCGTACGGTGAGCAGGACAGGGTTAATATTTGCATATGGACATACAAACACACACAAAGCGTACAGCATGCTAATCTGCACTGGAATTGCTGAGCTAGCAACAAAGTCCCAGTACTGGTAGTTTGCACCACGGTGCGTGTATACACAAGATGTACACCTGTCTACCTTTTATGTTTCCCCAACTGAATAGCATCTAGTTGTAGGGGGAGGAGTAGAGACAAATGAACACTTACAAAAGACAACAAATGAGTCACGTTGTTCATCTCACACGTTTGTAGTATGGAGTCCCTAGCACTTACTCACCACGTTATAGAGTAGTATGCTATCAATTGGAGACAATATTAGGCCTACATTATCTGAACAGGTCAGACACACACAAACCGTGTAGCCTACATATTGCATAATTATTACATTTACTCAGTGTCTGCTTACTACATTACTAATATCCGAACAAAGAACAGGTCAGACACACACAAACTGTGTAGCCTACATATTGTATAATTATTAAATTCACTCAATGTGTCTCCTTAAACTCCTATATTACTACATTGCTAATATATCGAACAAAGAACAAGTCATATACACAAACTGTGTAGCCTATATATTGTATAATTATTAAATTCAATCAATGTGTGTCTCCTCAAGTGTCAGTTTATTTACATTGTTTCATTAAATGTGCAAAACAGCATGCATAGAAGAAAGTTTATAATATGTTGTGCAATAATATTCAGTACCACGTAATACATATAATTAACAGCAGAGTGCAGATAAGAGCCGAGAAAATACCTTTGTGAATCACCATTTTAATAAGGGAATGTAAACATAAAAAAGGGCATTCTTAGAAAAAATGCACTTAATTTTGAGGTTTAAAAACGCTGTGATGTAACGCTTTAATGCTTAGCCTACTTATTTGTGTATTCCAGGTATATGTTTAACCCCGTGTGTGTCGCTAGAGGGCACTGTCGGCCTCTGAGATCCGTAGCACCGGGGAGCTAAAGTTCGACGAGCAGGGCACGGCATTCTGAGTGTTCAGGTAACTGATGACTTTGCTTCCTTGCCCGGCTTGTTGCCCGTCTCCCAGCCCCTCCTCCAGGGACTCTGGCCCCTGCGGGGGCGGGACCAAGCCGCGTAGGAGGCTGTTCCCCAGCTGGGAGTTGTACCGGGCCAGGCTGTCGGTCAGGTGCTGCAGGTAGACCTCGTCAAGCTGCTGCTCCAGCCATCCATTCAGCAGCGAGTTAGACATGGGCTCACGGCTTGGGCCTGGCAGGTCCAGACTAGTGTTGACACTGGCTCCCATTTCCAAGTAGCCCTGGTCTGCTTGTGACGCCTGAGGGTCAGTGTGCACCAAGACTTGAGGAGCTGGTGATGCACAGGGCAGCAAAGAATAGCTACTGGGCCGGATGCTTAGAAGAGAGCCAGGGTCATCCAGCTCCCCTATCTCGTACCCTAAACGTATGTCTGGATACCGCTGATACAGGCTGCTGGTGTGTAGGCCCACTGAGAGGGGAGGATTGGTGTTCTGGACAGGAGAACACCCAGGGATTGACACACCAACAGCAGGCTGAGGTGCTACACCGAGGCGCTGACTTCGCCCTGACTCTTCCATGCTGGGGACTGAGTTATAAAAAGACAAATATGGCCTTTAATCTATAAAGTAAATAAAAAAAATTCATATCACAAGGAGCTACATTGCCTGTAGAATGGCATTCATTTACTTGACAAATAGGGCCTAATTAAACTATAACATTTGACTATGCTTTAACTGAATTAGTATGATTATTCCATACCTGATTTAGCTGAGATTGTACGTGCGCCTGAGTTTGAACAAGGAGGAACTCCATTAAGCAGGTTCTTGGTGTTTCTTTGCGTCTGTGATCTGAGCAGGTCAGTGGTAGTTTTACTCTCTTCCTTGTAACTCAGCACTGTAAGAAAGCCCTCTCCTAACATGTCCTTGGCCTGCTGGGTCTGTGTGCCTCCCTGTTGACACTGCTTCGCTTCTGAGCGCTATGCTCTGTAAATCCCGAGTGCTACAGTAATCAGAATGTGTACCCACGTATGCGGCTGTCGCCATAAAATGTCTTCTTTCACTTCTGCGCAGAACATTTGACACACAGCTGTGATCACTTGCCTGCCTATAGAGACACTCACACAAGGAACTTCCTCTATTACGCTATAAATAAAAGGTCTCCTCTGAGAAAAGGAGAATAGAGTACAAACTGCTTTGTTGACCCTACCACTGGCAATGGTCTGACTAGGAACTTCGGATTGTTGGTTAACTTAATACAGTAAACCCTATATTCTCTCTCACTTATGACACACATAATTGTATTTATTTTTGGAGCTCACATTTATCACTTGACAAAACCTTGCACTGTATTTCTATTCTATTTGACACCTTGTATGAAGAATATAATGAAGTCAGTAAACTCAAAATGCTTTATTGAAGACAATATCCATAAATCAGAAGGCAGAACAAATGGAAGAGTTATTTGTCCTTTTATTTTGTCCAGAGGATGAACTATATGGGCTTATAGCATCTAATTTTGTAAAGTTTCAATGGCAATGCGAAAGTAAATGCTCACAACTAGTAACTAAACATTATTACCTTCCCTAAAACACAGACAATGCAAAACATCTCACTTCACTAAACCTTTATAAACGTACCAGTTTTGGCATGTATTATAACTTTAAACATATGTCATAGAAAACATATTGTTCAAAACAAAATTAAGACAATATAAAGAAAGATAACAAAAAAATGCGTTGTATCTTTTGGCTTAGGTCACGACTGGTACGCTTTGAAACTAATTACTATTTCTAGCCTAACACCTAAACAACACGTTGACATAGTGTAAACCATTTGTTTTATAATTAAATTATGCTCACCACAATACAGAGACAAAATATATTTGTATGACCTCATCACTGATTTACAGTGCTTCAGGCAAATTTATATCAAAGTGCACGCAGATGGCTGTGGCTCATACCGGAAACATTGAAATGTCTTACCAATTGTTTTACATTCATGGTGATGCATGTCTGACTTGCCATTAGGCCAACAGGCTTAGTAGACTGAGGTTAATAACAGCAGCCAGAGTCGTTGGTACCCTGCTTTAGTACCTCCTGTCAGTAGACAAGGCACAGCTGAACCCAAAGGTTAATAAAAGAGAAAAACACACTGAAAGAAGATTTAGAGTAAAATTGCTGTTTTTTTTTTTTTGGCTATAGTTCACTGTTGTCTGGGTCCACATCTGGCCTGAGGTCAATGGTGAAGGAAAAAAAGAAGAAAAAGAAAATGCTAAGCTACTTCTGTTCTTTCTTGGCTAAAGCCTCAGCCTCCTGCAGAGAGAGGGAGACAATAAAATGGAGGACATCAGTTACACTCAGTATATACACCCTTCAACATGATGGAGGAAAGCCCCCCCCTGTTGCCATGGCAACAGGCACACCTTCCTGCAGTTTCTCCCAAGGCAGCAAGGGGGAGCCAGGGTGCAGGAGAGAGAGAGAGAGAGAGAGAGAGAGAGAGGGGGGGGACACCCACTGGGAGTGAGTGGATATCACAAACAGATGTGTTAGTGCACACATACTGCACGAGCTTACTACATGGATATCAGGCTTCGACCATACATACACACACACACACAGTATATGCATATATGAGCCAGTAGGACAGTATGTGGGCGTTGGCTAAAGGAATGCACTGTGTGGAGGAAGGATCATGGGATGGGAGCGGGCAGCAGCTGCGTGTTGGCTGTTTGTGTTGCGGCGCTTACCTTGGAGCCAGGGGGGGCCTTCAACCCCAGAAATGCATACACAGCGTTGTCCTCTCTGGCATCGAAGAAGGCCTCGTAGTTCTGGGAGCAGAAGGAGAACTTTAAGAAGTGTTGAAGAACTTTGTTTATCTAGGGCGGCAGTGGGGGTTTAGCGGGGCTACAGGTGGTCACTGGTTCGAACCCCGCTAACTCCTCACTGAGTGTCGAGGTGTCCCTGAGCAAGACATCTAATCCTAACTGCTCCTGGTGGCCAGGTGGTGCATTGCGTGGCAGCCATCACCACCGGTGTATGAATGTGTGTGAATGGGTGAATGTGAGGCAATACTGTACAGCACTTTGAGTGGCCGGAAGGTTGGAAAAGCGCAGTATAAATGCAGTCTAATTCACCAGCATAGGCCTTAAATTAAGCCACATTTCTTACCGGGGAAACCTAAATTCTTGGGAGAATCTGATATCGTCACAGAGCTTCCGATGCTAAATGCCTGGCATTCCTTTAGTCTCCTCCTCCCAGACACTTACACCAATCTCTACCTCATCTCCTACAGCCACCGTTTTGTGGACAGTTGTGTCTCGCGCGGGGATCTGGGTGCCGTGTTTATATTTTGTAATGTCTAAAACATATCTGATCCCATTGTCCGTTTGTCAGATCTGTGCTGCTGGTGTCAGTTGACATGGATCATTTCTGCACATCCCTGAGTCATGCTAATAAAACTACAACATGTGTGTGTGTGTCCCTTACCCCACAGTATTTGCTTTCATTGAAGATCTGCGGGGGCAGGGGGTTCCCTGTAGCCGGCCGTGACTTCTCCGGGACATTCTCTCTCATCCACTTCCGGTTGTCCTCATTAGCTGCGATGTCACACTCCTCGAACTCAATCTTATTGGCTGCCAGGAAACCCATCACATCCTGCTGTTGCTTCTTAATCTGTGGGGGGGGCGGGATTGAGAGGGGAAGTGGTGGTAGTACTGCTAAATTCAGCATGTCAGCGCCTTGGGCCTCGCCCGTGCTGAAATAGTGAGGCGGTTCTCTTAGGCCTCGTTCAGACGTAACGTTTGTTTTTATGAATAGGGCTGGCCTGGGTGTTTTAAAAGTAGGAAAAAAAATGATCAGACCAAACAGGTTGTTATGGGAAATGCCCGGTCTCACTATGCTGCTTGTACTTGGTCAAAAAGCGGATGGTGTGGGGTGTTTTCTTCTGAGAGAACTTCTCTCATCTGAAAAAAGCCCAGAGCTGCTGAGAAAAGCGCCTGCGGCAGCGCTTGGATTGAGCGCCCGTAGTGCTTTTAAAAACACGGTCCGCTCCATAGGGTTATAATGTAAAACACGAGTTACGTCTGAACGTGGCCTTAGAAACCGGTTGTGGAATTGATTGCCTGCGACTATTGTCCAGAGCTGCTTCACATTTGACATGATACATTGTGTTTTTCTATGCAACTGACACCCCTTCCATTTAACAGCTACTGTGACTACACGCCCTTCCCAACAACAAAACAAAACCACTTTAGACTATCGGCAGTAAAACATTAACACCCTTTTGGGATCCCACCCTGTTGGGAGTCAGTGTATTATGGCTTTTGTTTGTTTTATTTGGTTGTTACCAACCAACCCAGACATCAATGACCGCAGAGCAAAGTTCACATCACAAGACAAGAAGCTGCCGTACGTACTCCAAGGCAACAGCCAAATAAAGCGGGAGGTGCGTGTGATCTCTCCGTCGTGATCTCTGTTGAATGATCTACATGCGTTTGCATGTGTGTGTTCGCACGGACAGCATATGCAAAACGTGACTGCTAGTTTATCTAGTGTATGATTATGCTGCGGTGACATCACGGCGGGGTTGTGTAGGGGAGGAGGATGGCCCTACACGGCCAGACGGAAATAAGATGCTCCCTTGAGACTCTAGCGGAGTTAACTGGTCAAACACACGCCAAATATGGGCTGCTGCATGGAGCCATACAGACCCAACCATATTGCATGCACACACACACACACACACACACACACACACACACACACACACACTTATCCCAATCGTAGGGCATTCAGCAGACAGACCGGTGGATTGTTTATTAACAACATGGTTACACACTAGATTACTGATGTAGGAAATTAGGCTGTTGGCAGTGCAGTGCTTTGCTGTGAAGGCCTAATAGTGGTTCGCTAGTTTGAATAATGAAACGGCAGTTGAGTTTTCTGGAAGCAAACGTCATGAGCCAGTTCTCTCCACCTGCTCTACAAACCACAAACACACACACATTCCAGTAGCATCCTGTTTTCTTCACTATTTCATCTGAGTATTTCTCACTATTTTGTCTGACTTTCATTTTAGTTATTTAGCTCTGAAACTATAATATATTAAGATTGCAATATTACATGGAGGCAATAGTAACGACTAGAGAGCCTCATTTCCACTCCTGTTTGCTAGTTCCTGGTGTAGCTCTCCGGCATTCGCTTAACAAGCATGCATTGTACAGTTGCCAAGTGAAATTAATTTGCAGGATAACTTGGGCCAGATTCCATCTGCCCCCAACGGCACCCCCCTTACTACGTTTTCAGCTCTCTACATGGTTCTCCTGTGTGTGTTTAAACAGCCTTTATCCAGCCCTGAGTTTGGGTGTGGCAATAAACAACTGACTGTTTTTTTTTTATTTGATCACCCACCCCATCTATCTATTGCTCTGGAATGTTGGAGTGAGTGAGTGAGTCAATAGACGATATAACAGTAGGTCAAAGAGATAAAGACACAAAGCTGAGAAAGAGAGATGGCCGTGTGAAATAGAGGACAGATGGGTGGCGGGGTGGTGTGCTGACATCTAACAGACATGTAGCAGGCGATGCCAGAAGCCAGACCTGCAGCAGTGGCCAATGACCTCCTATAATAGTAATGTATCACTGTGGATAGAGAGACCATATTCGTTTCAGACAATCGTGAATTTCAAGGAAGCTGGCGTTTGGTATTGTTGACTGAATTTGAATGGAAAAGGTCTGTAAAGGTCAATAAGCCAATCAGGGTTTTGCTATACCCTTTTGCTTCAAATAAATGTAATAAGTGACGAAGATGAATGACATCCTACAAAATTGTTTACTTAAACATTATTCGACCATAATCTCTAAAGTTTTACTTTTTACTAACAATTAACAAAATAAAATCCACAAAAAGTAAGGAAATTTGTGACCACTTGTGTGATCATCTTGGGCGTGCTGTTCATGCCATGTGACCAACACAACCATGTTGGGTGACTTGTGACAAATGCTGGTTGAAGAATGGGATGCCATCCCACAGCAGTATGTGACCATGCTGGTGACCAGTATAAGGAGGAGGTGACAGGCTTTGTATGGTTCTTCCACACGCTACTGACGCTCCTGTTTTGTGAAATGGATCAATTGTTATATTTTCCTATGTGTCTTGGTTCTTCAGACTTCAATAATCCAATACACCACAAATAAACAAGGGGAAACCGCAAAGAAAATCTGTTTGGCATTGTCAGAGAACATTTAGCACATTTCTCATGGTGCAACCAACATATTAATCTCTGCTGCTCATCCCACAAGCATGTTCCTTACAAATTACACACATTATGGGAAATAATCAGGATTTCTAGTGGTATAAGATGTATTGCCAAGAAGCATTGTTACAACAAATAAATAATCTACAAACACAGATTTCCTTACTTTGAGTTATTTATTATGGTGGAGAAAACTATAAAAGAAAAGTAATATAATTTGCTACTTTTTTGTGCCTATTGATTTTTGGTAAAAATGTACATATTTTTCAAAACGGTATTAATTGTGAAAATGAGCAATAGAGATTGTATTGTTGCAACTCAAAGGGATATTAAATTTAATGATCAAATTCAATCCAACTCTAAAAATCTGTTTTTGTTGTAATGTTATGTTCTGGTCCCATCAACAATATCTCTCCAAAACACCAGGACTACAGCACTCAGACCTTATTGACAGATACACAAACACACTAAAAGAAAAAAAACAAAAAAAAACTAGAAATGCTGCGCTAGATGGTTGAATCAATTGTGTTTGTGTCTGATTAAACTTCAGCTACATTGACTTACTTCCCTACAGCTAAAAAGACAATATGCTCTCTTGTTCAATATATACTCCACCCACTACAACTTTGAAAAATCTGTCAAGGAGCCCAGTGAGGGGAGGGCGGGGCTGAGAGTGGGACCCCCCCATTAACATTAATTATCCATTTTTGGCCCGTTTTCGTCATGGAAAAATGGCCGTTAACAAAATATTGTTGTCATAGTTTGTGATACATTTCGACTGTTTTTGATTGTTTTCTTACTTTTAGACTAGTTGACCAGTCTAAATTCAACAATTTAACGGCTGGGAAATTAGTCGTTGGAACACCCCTAGTGTCGAGGCGCCTGAAAACACGATAGAATAAGAATAAGCAGTTTGGTATGTCCCAGCTCCCGTAGCAGCTCTGCAAAAATAGGTGGTTCATATCTCGTTGCCCGGCAATAGATAGCCAAACAACCAGATAGCCAGACAACAAATTGTACACCAATGCACCCCTAATCAAATTAAAAGTAGAGTCAGTGATGCTGGAGATTGACCACACATTGGACACACACTGCTTTGTTCGTGTTCATTTACAGACCCAGGGTTGTCAGTGCGCACACAGAACTGGCTGCTAGCAGACCGCACGCAGATACTTGCTGAATTTGACAAAAAAGTGTTCCAAGCTTACAATCGCTGCCTCCACCTTTATGCATCGATGTTGCCCCAACCACCTCCCCCACAGCTACAAAGCAGGACACACAGTGATAACGTCATCTCATCGTCTCAACCCAATTCTAATTACTTCTAAGTGTCATTTAAAGGAGAATTACACTTTCCTGAAGAAATAAAGACACAACATCTATCCTAACAAGCATACCAGCAACAAACAGGTGGTTATGTGGAGGCATTCTGTCCAGAATTGTTCATTACACAAACTTTTTTTGTTTTGGTTTGAATCTCATGAAAACGCATGCCTCTTCCGCATCTGAGTACTGTGTGTGTGTGTGTGTGTTTCAACATTATGAACAGAAATGGAGAGGATATTTGGAGTAGTTAAAGCCACAGTAGTATACTCAAGGAGCGTGAATTTAAGATGAGTTTATTATTACTATACCATAAACTGTGATAAGGAAGTCACTGTACAGAATATTCCTGAAGAGACAAGGATGAGTTTAGGGGACAGCATTTAACCAAATCTAGGCTCCTGATCATTCCATGAGGAGTGTGATTATTTGTATTAGTATTTGACCTATATTTAACCAGGAATACTGTTAAGATTAAAATGTATCTTTCAATGCAGATGTGCCAAAGTAAAGCTACTAAATGTCAGATTCACATAAAAATAGTGCAGTAGTAAGATGAAAAAACCATACCGGCTGAAGCCTATTTGATACTCAAAGATACTGTATCAAATAGACATGTTCAATGTAAATGCTCCTGTAAACCTGTGGTAAGTAAGAAAATGTGTTTCATCCTGATTTCCATACCCAATTCAAAACCTAATATATGGGCTTTGTGCGTGTTGGCTGCTGTAACAACTGAATTCCCCCTCTGTGATGTTATCTTATTAACATTGCTGTGGCAATTGTTCTCTTGTATAAAGAACAAGAAAAAAAAGATCGCCTCTCACTCTATGGTGGATAATAACTGACGGGATACAGTAATGCCATAGGTTTCCTCAGCATGCCCAGTAACAACAAAGTGGACTGTGCAGTGACACATATTTGCTTGCTTGCATGTGTGTGTGTGTGAATGCTCTCTTTCAGAAGTAAATGGCCCTTGCTGCTAAAGACAAATTAATGATGGCCAGTAAAGCACTGTACAGAGCGACATGTAGCCTGAGCAAATGTCAGTTATAGCTATGTGGTGCACCAGACCACTTCTTGACATTGAACATTAGTTGACTGATCCTGTATATGACAAAAGTTACACTGTTTGTCACCACCTGTTCATAGTAGGGGTGCACAATATATATCGACTCAGTATCGTTATGGCAATATTACGTTAGAAATATATCGAAAATGTTGCAGGAAGTGCAATATTCAGTTTATTTAGTGGAGAGATGCGTCCATTGGCTGTTTGTTTTAGTAGTGTTGATTTAGACAGAACAGTAAGATGTGGCTAAGGAAGCTAATGACATAATAGAGATCGAAGAGGAAACTTTAGTGGCTGAAAAGAATGACATAAGTGGCCAAAAATAATGTCTAATAACTGTTGTTGTACCAGTCCAATATGACGTGAATTGAAAACGTGTTGTTTTGATATGTTATTAATATATATTTTTTGATGCATTTTACCATAACCTCTGTGTTTTACTTACGTTTAAAAATATAGAAATTAATATGGATATTGCAATTTCCATAGTCAATATCACATTTAATCAATATCGTGCACCCCGTCAATAGCCTACTGACCAGTTTATGGTAATTGAGCAGCCTATCTCTGACCGCATGCTACATGCAAATTCAGACTGGTGAACCCAGTTTTACAGCCCAAATAGAACAATATAAGCCATATCTACTACATTGTATTGTATAACAATGAGGCAAGGTTCCGATTTCTCTTGAAGCAACGCAAAGGCCTACTGATCTGCTCAACCAGTGGTCTGAAAAAGTTTTTAGTTGAATATCTAAGGACCCTGAATTGCATCACCGCCATTCCTCCTAACTCTGGGTGGAAAGTAAACCCATAAAGAATGGCCAGACAAGAACACATTCATCTGGCTCACAGCTTCCATCCATAATATTTAAACAGAAGTCTAACCTAAACTCCTACCACCCCACCCCCCATCGTTTGGCTCAACGCATATGGTGACAATGCAGAGGCTATTAACCATGTGTGAAAAATATCTAACGTATTTACACAGGCGGTTTTTTCCTAATCAATATGTTCCTTTCATATAAACTAAAAAATGTCACACCAGTAAACACTGTGACGAGCCACCGCTAAGAGATCTCACTGCTCCCTTATTTAGAGTTTCTGAAAACGACATACACACAAGCCTACTACTAGAACTTCCTCTGATAGCGTTCCTGTTATGTGGCATGCTACACAGATGAGAATTAATCCACCTGTAGGCAGACCTCTGTGTATTAAGACCACTCTCAGTGGCTGGCGACATAACAATTAAGTCTTCTAAAAGCTCAGCAGCCTATGTTGTAGAATGCAGGCACACTAAAAAGTATTTAATAATAACATCATATTATTCCCTTACCGAAGTGGAGCCAGAAGACGATGCTATGTAGACTTTGATCACCATGTTAAGTCCTTGGTGTTGATGACGTCCTGCTTAATATTATAGTTTTCCTGCAGAAGGCAGACAAACATGCGATTGTTCAGTTTCTGCAAAGGACTTCCCGACTAAATCTCGTATGTTATAGACAAACGCGCAGTCTGTCTGCGCAAATGCTCCTGTTCTGAACACTGAATGGTTTGGGGATGGACCTTACATTCCTCATCCGTCTATGCCCCCTCCCCGCTCTTTCTCGTTCTTGTCACTGTAACAGACGTAATGATCTGAACCGAACGTATAGTCCCCTAGCGGTAGCAGAATAGATTGCGATGTGTATCGTGGCTTTGTTTATCTAGGCTACCACACAAACTAATCCGTCCGAAATACAAATGTATTATGGGAAATAGTGGCAGATTTCTTAGATAGACGATAGAAAGCGTGATCTGTGATTTTCAATAGTAGTTCGTGCTTTGTGCATGTGCAGCTCTCTCTCTCTCTCTCTCTCTCTCTCTCTCTCTCTCTCTCTCTCTCTCTCTGTCTCTCTCCGTCTCTCTGCCACTGGAAGCCCCGTCTTTAGTTCATTAGAAAGGCTTTGTGGCCACCTAGAGGCGTGTGGGACAGGCGACGCGAGTCTTTTCTTTAAATGAATTTAGGAAAGCAGACTGACAAACAAAAAATGTGTCGGAGAGGAATGGGCGCCATATTGGACTCAAGCACGAAGTTAAATTATCGTGCAATGTCTGCTTGTTTTGTGCCGCTCGGTAAAATAAATACTATTTTATTGCAAGCAAAGACCATCAAGGACGCATGAAATGCATTAGGCATGTTGTCTAACTTCTGCCATGAGTAGCGATTTACACGAACCCAATTGGTCTTAGGACTTATAAAAATAATTCAACACGGCGTTAGTTCGACAATATGTCTCTGAATGAAATGCTTTCATTCTGTACCCATCAATTCCTGCAAGAAGCCATTCGCGCATACCCCAGAACATCGCCGGCTCCAAAATTCCAAGTGTTCTGCAGCTCCGAGTTGAGTTTTTTGATTGGCTTAGAACATATCAATCATGCCTTTAGCCGCACCCCTCCCCCCATTCAACCACTCGCTTCTCTGTTCCTGTGTGTTTACTACACTGTCGAGCATAAGGGAGACACTCGTCTTCACATGCACTGAACCCACTAAGGAAAAGCAGTTTTTAGTTGCATTTGTAAGAAAACATCCAAGAGATCAACATGCCCAAGAGAAAGGTAGGTATTCTAAAAATAATTAAAATTGTTTGGTCGGAGTACAAGCTATTAATTCAATGCAAATGGTTATGGAGACATCCCTTATGAGACATTACTTAATTATAACCTAATTTCTAGCGCATCTACGTCGTTGCAAATTTTTGCCTATTTTCTAGATATAATGTATATTTTTTGTGTGTTTGAATGAATATTTTCCTGTTCGTGTACGCGCTATAAATCCTGTTTTATCCTAGCAGCCGCTGTCCTTTGGGGAGTCAGAAGTCTCTCTCGGTCTCCATGCAGTTAAAGCACAAGCAGCAGCCATGCTTTGCAGCTCTCGTCTACCTTCCCCGCCGACCTACCGAGAACAAACGCTTCACTTATCGCCAATCTTTCCTTAAACCGCCCAAAAGTATCACTAGAAAATACAATAGTACCCACGCTTTCCATTTTGACTGTAAAATTAAACAATTGCAGTCGCAATTCGATAAAATTATATATTTTCTCTCTTTGTTCGTAGTCCCAAATGGCTGCAATGGCGTTGCTCTGCCGCCTGATGGCGACGTAGAGACTTAGTTGGACCCTCCCCCTTCTGTAAACCTCCCGCGCCAGCTTTCAAATCTGAGCTCCATGAATTGAATGAGAGAAAGAGATAGGGGAGTAAAGGAGAGTAACAGGGCCTCAGTCCTCACAGTATGGGCTAAGATGGAGACATAGATGTATGTTCATAGCCTGTTTCTAAAATAATGTAATATTACATTATTTATGGCTTCCAATCCTTTAAAACTAAATGTAATGAAAACAAGTAAGTGTTTTTAGATGAAACTAAAAAGTTTTTTCAACAGCCTTATGATTACCCATAATATGCGATTAAAGCATTTCATGGCAGTTATTTGTCAAAACAAAGGCCAATAACGCTCCAGATGTAAATATTTTGTTGTTTCTGTATCTTAACCTCTCGATTTTGTGTTTTACATTTTTAGGGAACAGATGGTGAGCCCAAGGAGGAGGTAAGAAAATGTCACATTCCATTGCACTCGAAACATCCAAAATAATCAACATGTAATGTAAATATGAGATAATCCACTGCTTTTTCAGTAAGAACCCCTGTTTGTTAATAATCACAATGTAGAGTGCTCCAGAGGTACGCCTAGCCTGAATGGGAAAACAAAACAATAACAATATTTTATTTTTCAGCCCCAGAGGAGATCAGCCAGGTTATCAGCGGTAAGAGACATCTTTCCAACACAACACATATTCAAATCATATTAATTATTGTAATAAGTGTGTGAATAAATGTATATCTGCACCCAGACATTATAAAACTCTTGTTTAACCACATGCCTAACAATATAAAGATGTAAAACAATATTTTTTTTAAATTAAAACCATTTAAATTGTCAGCACTCCCTCAAATTATTAAATGTTGCTGCAGTTTGCAACTTTACCTAGCATTTGCAGATCTTATTTCTTATAAAGCTGATATAATAATGCAACATGCATTTAAAATGTAAAAATATATGGAAATAGTCCTAAAGAAGACAAAAACTGGATAAACTATGAATTAACTTAATATTCTGCTTTTTAAAACTGATAAACTGAGTAAAACAAAGTAAATTAGAATCTTATGTTAAAATAACTTTTATCTATTTCTCTCCCCCCCCCCCCCCAGAAACCCACCCCGCCCAAGCCAGAACCAAAGGCTAAGAAGGCAGCAAAGGTAAGACGCCATTCTAGCCCTCGTTACGTGTGGTTATAGAAGCTTACCTGAACACCGTAGCAACCAATATCCAGGGTGTTCTTAGCATCCATCTGTCTGACCGTCTGTTTGCACCTATTGCAGAAAGAGAAGGCTGTGAACGACAAGAAGGAGGACAAGAAGACCAAGAAGGCAAAGGAGAATGCAGAGGCAGAGGCCAACGAGGAGAACCACTCTGAGAATGGAGAGGCCAAGACCAACGAGGTGTGTGTGTGTGTGTCATGGTGTATCAAACTGGACCACATTTGTTTTATAGGATGTGGCTCAAAACGTTAACGTATCACAGAGTGATAACAAGTCCCAAACAAGCGTGGTCAACAAACCTTCAGACTCTTGAGCTGGTTCCTGCATTGACCTTGGTGTGTCCCATTTGTCCCACAGGTGGAGGCCACCCCTGATGAGGCCAAGGAGGAGGCCAAGTCTGAGTAGCACCACTGCCCTAATTTCTTCCTCCTCGACGACCCCTGGCCCCCGATTCCCCCAGCCAACCAGCCAGTCCTCTC
>JAODTR010000002.1:4202006-4219005 GCA_025399935.1 Amblyopsis rosae | reverse complement strand
CCCCCCCCCCCCCCTCCCCCCTCCAAGTCTCTCACATGGTTTCCCTCCAAGGCGTATTGTTAACAGAGGAATATTTTTATCAATGATTTTATAAGTATCCGTACAGATTTTTAGCACAAAAAGCAAAGCTGAATATGGAGCGCCTTGCAGATTTGCAGTGGTCATATCAAGTGTCTGCAAGCAAGATGAACACACTAAAATCTTTTTTAAATGGCATTTCATGATTGTTGACGGCTTGTTTGGTGTAGAAAGTGCGTCCCTGCCGGATTGGCTATGTTGTGAGTTGTGTACTCCTGTGTTTTTTCCTTCTTTTTTTCTCTCTCTCTTCCCCCCTTCCTCCTCCCTTTCCTCTTCCCTGTATCATGGATGATCCTTTTCCCCCAACCCTCTCAAAAGCTCAACCTTTTGCCCGTGTTTTCTTAACGTTTCGACTATGTATATGGGTAATTATTTTTAGACCTCTTAATGTGCAGTGAGTTCCCTTGCTTGTGTCTCATATGCTCCTGTTTTTTCATTGAATCGTGTTTAAAAGCGTGTTGTCCATAAGAAAGAGGAAGATGAACATGTGAAACATTCCGGGAATGGCGATGCCTCTCACCCGTGTCCTAGACGGCCCTGCGAGTCAAACCGCTCCTGATCCATCCACGCTGTCATGTCAGCTTTTCTAAACACGTTTTTTTTAAAAGATTGAATTTGGAACCTTCTCTCTGACAAATGCAGGTGTCTGGTCCCTCTCTTATGTTCTGGAATTCTCTTAATAAAAGGAATCCTGGGAATTTTCCTCGAAATAATGTCTTGAGTCTTTGCTTTTCTTTTATACGCAGTACAATTTATCAAAACAAATGGTTGACAACATTCTTTATGCTTTGAGACTTTATATGAATATTTTTTAACCCAAAATTACAACATATGCTTTATATTGCAGTTTCTATACTTACTATACTGATGTTTCCAATTTACAGTAGTTGGGTAAAACTCAATTGTCCAGCTGGCAATAGAACATTGAGTGTATAAAAAATGGTAAACT
The DNA here is from genome assembly GCA_025399935.1 of Amblyopsis rosae. Classification (NCBI taxonomy): domain Eukaryota; kingdom Metazoa; phylum Chordata; class Actinopteri; order Percopsiformes; family Amblyopsidae; genus Amblyopsis; species Amblyopsis rosae. Next base: position 4,217,978 of record JAODTR010000002.1, on the reverse strand, counting down.
AATTATGTAAAATCTCTAACTTGTTATTTTTTAAGTGCCTTATTTCAGTTCCTTATGTATTGACACCAGTAGGCTACTGTTAATTAAACTTGATGCTTTTGAAAAAGATCTGTGACTAGCTTGTGAATTTAACAGATCTATGCCGAAATGTGCGTGTGGATGTTTCTTTACAGTTATTAAATCGTAAACTTAGGACGTGGATTTTCAGGTCAAGCGACCAAACCAGCACGAAGGGTCAGCTGGTCGTCTTTGAATATGTCTTATCGGCAAACATTTCTGAGATCCTTAGGATATCAATTTCAAATAGCATATTCTGTTAAACTTCAGTTCTGTTAGTAAATCAGTCCTAATAAAGCATTGTTTAGCCTATAGGCTACTACAAATACAGTGTGGGAGGAAGAAGAATATCTTATAGCTCTAATTACTAATTTAGGGTACTACTGGCCGAATACACATTCATGTTTTTGCAATCTAAAGTTAGATGACAATATTAGGTAAACAGCAGAGCAGAGCCCCATTACTGGCATTTAATCTTTTACATAAGAGATGCTTTCAGATGATATTTTACATCTTCAGCCAATAGGCTGTTCAGATTTGTCATTATTAATGTTGTCAATATCACTGATTAGGTGTTGTGTGGCATAGGCCTACACACACACACACACACACTAGGCTACTAAGCTATCTGTGACATGCAAAGGATGAACACCATCTTTCACATACACCAACAACCTACTGAAGAAACAGGTCTACCTAAACCTATGGTAGAACATTGTTCCCTGCTTGTGTCACTTGGCGTAGGCCTACTTGTAGGTTTTGCACAGAAAGGTGTTTGTCTCAACCTCAACCAACAAAAGGTCTAACATATTTCCATGCATGTATGTCATAGTAAGCATACAGGTGTGTTCTATAACAAAAACATAGGCTACTTAAATGTTTTTGTGCGTTTTTTCCTCCATTTGTTTTATTGTTGTTTTTGGCCTGTTTGGGCAAAAACACAGTTTTGTGCATGAACATGTCTTATTATGGCATTATGTCATTCCCTTATCACATAAGCTATAGGCCTAGGGCCTATGCAACATCACTTATGTCAAGCTTTTATTCGGGGATCCATAAGGTTAAAAGTTAGGCTAAAAGGTATTTTAGTGAAAATGGTCTGTTGTTTAATTAACTATTATATTGTATCGACATACTTGCCATGTACATTTAAAGAAAATATATTATAATATCTTGTGTTTGCTTCTGTAAGGTCTATATTTTGTGCCTAATTTACAGTCCATTTGACCTGCATTGTCATGGCCGTGGCACGGGCTCCATTTTGTCGATATTTTGTTACACATAAAGTGTTATTGCCATATCTAGCCACTAGATGGAGGTATTGTCCCATTTTCCAGCTTATCTTGCTTGGTTTGTTTTTTTCGAAATTGGTATTCGTTTAATACTTTATAGAATTGCCATCTCTTACAAACATCATTATTTCCACAGTGATAGCTGCAGAAATATTATTCCCAAGGCCCGTGTCTACGGAGGCCTGCTTCAGTTCATATAGGATCTGGCAGCTATAGGTTAGCCTATTATGCTTATCAATATAGGCTCCTACTAAACTCCTTAATGTCTTCTGTTAATGTGTGATTAATGTGTTGATGATTTGAAATGGCTTCGCTTTTTTACCAGACAGTATAGGGTTTGCCTATGAAGTGGACTAGACGGGTGTGTGAAATTGAGTATGGCCTAGGTTATTGATAAGATAGAGATTTTATGATCACGCAGCCGTGGTTCTTCAGACGCCACATCCTTTCATCTGAACAGCCCTTCTGTTTTGGCTCATCATCTGCACATTTATTGATCCATCCATTCACCCAAATCCTCTGTGATCAGCTCTTGCTCTCGTTAACAGCTTTGATACAGAGAGGTGCAGGCTTCTTGTGCACGCACACGCACAGCAGCATCTCCGGAGGCACTCCGACATCAAACAGCTAATTAACACTATAATCTCGTTTAATGTTCGTCTGTTTTCATCTCGCTATATGTATCCTCTCCACGTCTGCCTATCTATACCCGTCTACCAGTGACGTCGCTGAATGAACGAGCGAAAGAGCGAACGGAGGCAGAGAGGAGGCTCACCTCCTCGCTGCCTCCGTTCGCAAGTTTCCCCGTATTTGGTTGAACAGGAGAATACACACATTCAGCGACATTGACTATAAAAATTATTGGAAATGACTGGAATCATGCAATAATTCAAGTTTGATCACGGAGCAGTGGACAAATAGTTATGTATTCATTTTTAATAATTTTGATTTTTTTTACGTTTTATGACTCAGGGGAGGCATTGCCTCCTCTGCCGCACCTGACCGCACGTCACTGCAGTCTATTCCCAGTCTGTCTGCCCGCATGTCGGCCTGCAAATCCGTCTGTTGCCGTACGTTCTGCCTGCCAATAACGTTGTTGCTTATTAACTTCTCATTTTAGTAGTCTAAACATAAGGGGCGGCTTCCAAACACATATTCGTTCTGCTTTTAAACGTATAGGCCAGAAGAAAATAACATATGATAGGATATGTGCGCACCTCATCCTCTCGACGTTGCACTGCCCTCTCCTCCTCATACCTAGGATACTTTTAGATACTCAGCAGCTGCAGTCTCTCAGCTAATTGTGGCAAGGCTCTGCCGCACCAGGTCAGTGTGAGCGTTTTGTGCGTGTGAGCGTTGCGCGCTGTGCACGTTGGTTGCACATGCAACCATATGTGCGCGTGTGTTTATGGAGTGAGTGATGGAGTCTGGGTGTAAATGGATGAGTTTGACCTTTGAAGAAGACTCCTTATTTCCATCACTACAGTTTTGAATGTGAACGAGCATTTGTTCTGCACAGAGAATGTCAAATTAGAGCACATGCTCACACGGGCTCATGACGCATAAGGAGTAAACACAAAACAAACAAAAACAATGCAGCTATTTGCGCATCACTCACCAACTCTCTCACACACACGCACACACAGCACACATTAAACCGTCATCCCAACTGACACGGCATATGTTCGGAATAGAAAACATGACTTGTTGATAATTGTTGATAATTCATTGGCTATTCTTTGGTTATTTGTGTTCACTTTGGTTGTTCAGCCGGCGTATTATTTATATGCAGGGTGAGATGTAGCCTATTTTAGGGAGTGAATGGAACGGGCGTATGAGGCGAGGAAGCATAAGTGACTGGAGGTAAGCGGTGTGGTGGGGGCAGGGGGAACGTGGGGGGGGGGGGGGGGGGGGGGCGCTGGTTGGGCGGCTGTGACGTCAATCAGTGTAGACAAATCGCCCGCGCCGAACACACCATACACGCAAACGCGCTCTCGTACACAAGTGCGCGCACAGACACGCAATTCCAGCCCCATGCAGACACATCTGCTCCAAACAGCAGCATTGCCATTACGCGCATAAACACCAGCAGCACAACACAAACAGACCGCCCCCCACCCCCGACCACCACCACCACTTTCTTCACACGTCCAGTCTATGGTATAATCACTTAATTCATTTCATTCAAGCTTATTATCAGTGTTTTTTTTGTCCAAACATAGCCTATACATTAGGCCATGTTGACTGGGTTGATGGTGCGACTTCACAAACAGGCTATCACTGAACACCGATGTGTTGAAATAAAATGCCTATATTACAATTATTAGCCTTGCGTTTATATCATATACAGTAGATTATCTTCTCTAAATATGCAAAAGCATAATCACATGATATGGATATTTCAAATGGAATACATGTCTAAAACAATCAGAATCTGTCTATTAAAATAATGTCAGGAATATACATAGCTGCAATGCTTTATAAGGATGTATCCCATGTGTCAAAGCCTTTCCATTGTGTCAGTGCTACAGTCTAGTCGCATCATCATCCATCGGGCTGCATTTTCTTCTCATAATTAACAATGAAAGATCCCAGTAACCCAGGGGTAACTGCTTATGTTATATGTTATGACACAGCATGAGACCCATGTCCACACCGCATTTCATAACAAGTCACTGTTTTCATGAAATCTTTAAAAGGCCAGATTGGTGAAAAATGCTCAAAAGTGACAAAGGCAGTTAGTCTGTGAATAACCTCCTCAAGGCTCTCTCATTGGAGTGACACCACACAGACATATGAGAAGTGTTATGCTTGTAAAGTTTTCCTTTTAGAAACCGTCCACTTATGTCAACTTTGTGACACTGCATATCTCAATAGCGGAATAGTTATTTCTGAAACATTTCTCAGCTGCTTTTCAGCTTTATAAAATGAATGAAGATAGTGAATGAATTATGCACTCGCCGTAATACTGTGGGCATGCTTATGTGTGTGTGTGTGTGTGTGTGGGTGTGTGTAGAGGGGGTGCTTTAGAGCTAAGGATCTGGCAGAAGTTGCCACTTATAGCTAATTGCGGTGTAAAATGTTTTTCTTGGCTGTTTCTCATTAAGTATGTTTTTCCCTTCTTATCATCGTCAGCTGGTAGAAGACTGAGTCATACCAGGGTAGAAACAGGTGGGTGGGATGAACACAAGGAAGAGTCAGGAGCTAGAATGCAAAGGTGGCTTGTAGAGGGTTTGGGGGGACATGTAGAGTCGTTTGGGTGAATGGACAAGCCTGTTGTTTGTCTTTTGGTAGCCCTGTTGTCATTGTGTCAACTGAGCCACCTTGACGCCATCCCCACATCTTCAAGCAATCTCAAGTGACATCTTACCATTCTTCACATCCCTGATCAATTCCCCAGGCTTTGTCCCATCTCCCTTCAAAACAGCCAAAGTCAGATTGCAACTCAATGACACCCAACTCTACCTCTCCTTCCCTCCATCCAACACACAGATTGCATCCCGGATTTCTGGATGCCTCACTGTGCCTCAAGCTCAACATAACACAGCAAAACAGAGCTACTCTACCATGTGATTAATAAGGTACCTTCACATGGACCTCTCCGTCACCTAAGAACACGGCTGTGTCCTCCTGTCCAACGGTGAAAAATATGGATGTTGTCACGGACAACCAATTATCCTGTGTGGGCAACATCGCCACAACAATTCGAGCTTGCAGATTCTTCCTCTACAACATCAGAATGATATGGTCGTTCTTCACAAAAGAAGCTGCGCAGCTCTTGGTTCAAGCTGTGGTGACATCCCGCCTAGACAACTTGTTGCTCACCGGACTACCTGCTCCTAGGCGCCTGCAACAGGTTTGTAATGCAGCAGCTTGTCTGGTATTCAACCAATCAAAGTACTTTCACCTAACCAACCTTTTCAGAGACCTTCACTGGCTCCCCATTGCGGTCCGCATCCACTTCAAAACACTTGTGTAAAGACAACTGCCCTATCATATCTCCAAGGAATGGTTAGGGTCCAAGCCCCAACCAAAGCACTTTGGTCTACAACCTTGGCTGGCCCCTTGACACTATCATAGTTAGAAGGGTCTAGACACTTCCCTGTCCTGGCGCCGCAATGGTGGATTGAACTTCCTGCAGCGTCAGGACAGCAGGGTCACTACCTATCTCCAGCAAGCGTTTATAAACCTAGTTTTTCTAGTGTTAGCTAGCATTAGCTTATAGCCTAAATTGAGAAAGTATTCCAAACTTTCAACACAATTGTGTATCCCATGGGCATGCAATTAATGCAGATTAATCTGCAATAATTTCATTATAGCCTATATATTTTACTTTACTTAATTTACAATGTGACTTTAATTCACTGCTATAAAGCCCAATCAACAACAACTTATATTTGTTTAACATAATTTTAAAGGAAGAGAATGATGTTTCAATTGTTTCAATTTAAAAGGCCTACAATAATGTGGTAAAATAGGTACTACTGATGGGTTAGTAGGCTAATGCACCTTTGTGACCTTCAAATACACATGAATTAATTTCTCATTTACATGATGTTATATCTGTATTTATGCATACTTGTGTTATGTATATTATCTTATGCCTGATTGCGTCATGAACACAAGAATCAAATGAGTGACCCAATGGAAGTTATACAATAATGCATTTTTCCTTGGTATGACCCTTATTATTTAGCAGACTTTGCAAAGGCAGAGTACATTGACTTCCAATTATGATTCAAAGATCATGTTTGAGCTCAGCATGTCTATGTCTATAAAAAAAAACAAAGATTTGCCACATTTCAAATATTCTACCTAATTGTTTTTGTCTGGACAACAAAAAAACTTGAAAGAAAACATTCTCAGTTCTACACTCTAGCGAATTAAGGTCTTTTGCCAGTAAGCCTTTTGCTGTCTCACAGAATTGTAATGTTTGCTGAGGGGTGGGTCGGCCATTAGGATCATGTGTGAGCGCTTGAGTGTGTCCTGGAGTACGCTCTGACATCACTGCTGCCGTCAGTGCAGCCACCTCAGAGTGACTCCCCCGTGACAGCTGACCTGACAACCGCTCCCCTCTCAGTCCTCTCCCCCACACCTCCTCCTCCTGCCCTTCCTGCTTCCCTCGCTCTATCTATTAACCCACCAAGCCCACCCCCCATCCCTGTGAGCCCTCCATCACACAACACTCACCCTGCCTTAATGTCCCTGTTCTCCTCTCTCTTTTCTCTCCAGTCGCTGGCGCTCCTCTCTCTCTATCTCTATTCGCACCCACTCGTTTCGGTGAGTGGGTCTTCCCTGTCCTCCGTCACGATGCCTGTCTACGTTTCCATGGCAACATGGCGTGGACATGAGTGGCCCGCAGGCCTGTGAGACGCTGATACACACACGCACACACGCACATGCACATGCATGCGTGCATTAATTTGCCCTGGTGACTGTGCTTCTACCCCCCCCTCCCCCTCTCCTTCATGGCCCGTTATGCCCTGCAGCCTAATCGATAGTGGCAAGAAGGGCGACCGGATGGAGTGATTGGAAGGAGAGGAGGGAGGTTCTAGAGGAAGACCTATCATTTCATTTCATTATGGGGTTTTTTCAATTATAGAATGTAGCAGATGACCACCTGATGTCCCTGTACACACACACACACACACACTCTCTCTCTTATCCCCCAGACCCATTCATCCTCGTACCTCACGCACGCACATGCAATCCTCACATCCACACACTGCTGCGTTGCGTAGGCCGTGCGTCACTGTGGCCCAAATGCATCTGAAGGGCAGGTGATTTGTGATAAGAGCATTTCACATCTCCCAGCCTCTCCGCTGAGCGCTGGTGTAACACGGGGTTACTGCCAAATGTGGTTTATAGCAGTGTGCAATCAGGATGATGCAGATGAGCTCCATAAGACATGCAATGTATGTGCGTGACGTGGTGTTCAGGAGAATGAATATGGCACAAACACAAAAGTATTAGATATGTTATATTATATTCATATACATTATACGTCATTATCAGCTAATAAGAGAGATGCGGTTTATATTCCTGGTGTATATAAATGATAACAGGGGAAAATCATCACTTACAGTAATGTGTGTCTGTTTATTTTCCCAAATGTTTACATGTTATACTGTTGAACTAACTGTAACTTGGACAGAATAAATATTAGAAGCAAGTAAAGGGTATACAGTACTACAATAATATAATAAAAAGTATCCAACTCTATTTATTGAGGCTTGGACACATTGAAAGAAATCACAAATTTCCTCAACTGTGTATTTTTGCTGAGTTTCCTCTTTATTTTATCAAAATGTACATGTACATTAGTGTAGAACAGGGGAGTACATTACATAATACATCAAAACAGGCAGCAGTAACAGGGGTCAACAACCAAACACAGTCCCACCCCAGCCCTGGGCCCACCCACACCTCAACCCCAGTGCAGTTACACATAAGACGTTCCAGCCATGTCTCACATTTAGGCACTTGATTTCCCTACCAAAACCGTCTTTGGTCGCAGTCGCTTGTACGGCTTTAAGTCAAGAGTCAAACAGGTTTGAGGTGGATCTGAACTTGCTTTGTGTCGATGCCGATTGGGTTACCAATGCTAACTCATGCGGCAAGGTGAATCGATAACCATTTACGTCAAATGTTTCAGTTAAGACAGATCATTCAGCGTCTGCCATGCTTAGAGATCACCTATAAGAACCTGAACACCTCAGTGGTAAACTTTAGCATAAACAATTCAGAACACTAGCTGGTACAGTACTTCACATGGTTACAGAAAGGACTCCACGAGAGATAAGATTCCATCAATACATCTTCACAGGATTTACCTGAAAGCAATACAGTGTATTTGTACAGAATATACTGTATTCAATAAACTGCAGTCTTTTGCAAAGGCATTTTTACTGGCATTTCTTTTTTATAGGTATTTTCTCTGTCCTGTTACAAGTATAGATATTATTTTGAAAATTCTAGCAAAAATAGTTCTAATTTCTAATCTTTTGAAAAGCCTTTGCTTTGTCTCGGGGATGTGATATGATATACTGTATATCTCATATAGAGATTGATATGATGTCCTTTCTTGTATGCAGTGTGTTTAATAGTATGTCAGTGTGTGTGTGTGTGTGTGCTCATGTGTATCAATGCATGCTTCTGTGCATGAATGTGGGTGCAACATACTGTAGGTGATATACACCCCAGGAGACCTTTCCCCCAGCATTAGTATTTCAGTATAGATCCCTTCAGTAAAGTGGAAACACAAGTTACATTTAACTGTTTGAATCACAGTATACTCACACAGTATTTGGCAGTGAGAGAACAGTCCTGTTTTATCCATGCACAATTATCAACTACAGGCAAGGTCCACATTCCAAACAAACCCATTAAGAACAACACAGTAAGAACATGAAGAAGAGAACGAGGAGGACTCAACAACGTGGAAGTGCACATCTGCGATTTTTGCATGTTTGTGTGTGTGTGTGTGTGTGTGCGTGTGTGCGTGTGTGTGTGAATGACAAACCACAGTTGTTTCCAAGGGAGACCAGAGCACTGTGACTCATGCGGTGCATATAGAATTTCCTGGAATTTGAACAATATCAGGAGAATTATTATTTTCCCACAGTCAAGATAATTACATATAATCACGATACAACCCCACAGAATGGTTGGCATGTTTAAAGACAAACCCACTCAATCCCACCCAGCTGGTCTATTACAGACCAAAACATGGTTGGAAAAGCACCATCCCCGTGTGTATTTGTGCTTGTGTGTGCTTTCTCTGTGCATGCGTGTATGTTTGAGCGCATGTACAGTGTGTGTGTACTAGACCAGTCCAGTCTGCAAGTGTAAGTGTAAGGGGTAAGGTTGGTAAAGCAAAGTCGATCCTCCTTGCGGGATGTAATAGCTGCAGTAGCTGGGTTCGGCCATATAGGGGGCACTGTGCTCAGCCAGGTAAGGGGCCGGCTGGTAGAAGCAAGTGACGTGGTCTGTGTTAGGGATAATGTTCTGCTCTCCGAGAACCTTCAGAGCCAGCACTGTGATCATGTTCAGTGTCTGGCGGCGCTCGTGTCCCATCAGGCACACCGTACTGTCGTCCACCACACGCCTCAACGTCATCAGATACTGGTACTTGCTCCTCTCCTCCCCGATGAAGTGGTTCTTCAAGTAGGACAGGATCTTCCTCTGCTGCTCCTGCACGTCAGGGAAGTCTATGAAGAAGCGCGAGCACATGTAGCGCTCCAGCGTCTTTATCTGAGTCTCGCTGGCTGGCCGGTAGTCCCTGACTAGCAAGTTGCTGTATTTCAGCAGGCCACCGCCCCTGATCTGCTCGGGGTTCCTGGTGGCAATGAGACGGTAACGCAAGTGGTCCATGGCCGCCTCAAAGTCACCGTACATGCTCTCTGCAAGGACCTCCACAGCAGGCACCGCCGCTCGGGGTCTGCACCCATCGGGCGCATCAGCGGACGCCTTGGGGGTCCTGACCTCAGGAACAGAGTGGGACGCCTCAGGGGCAACGGGAGCGGGTGATGCAGCTGGCTGCGCAGGCCCTGAGGGGGCGCTCTGCGCTAGTGTGACAGCCGGCGAAGCAGGCTGGGGAACTGGAGGCGCGACGGCATTTTGTTCCTCTTCACCTTGAGGCTGTGGGAGGCTTATGCCCTGGTGGCTCTCCCCCTCACACCCTGCGCCGGGAGCCAAGGCCTCCAGCTCTGAAGACACCCGTGGTAGGAGTCCCTCGACCTCTCCGGGCGGGGTGAGGCAGAGGAGGGGAGGGCTGAGGCAGATGGGAGGGGGACTGAGGCTTAGCATGGGCGGGGTGAGGTAGGGAGGCGAGCTGAGGCAGGACGACGTGGGGCTGAAGCTGAGGGGAGGCGAGCTGAGGCCGGGAGTCGGAGGGGGGCTGATGCTCAACATGGGGGAGGCCAGGCAGCGCGGGGGTGGGCTCAGGCACGGAGGAGGGCTGAGGCTTGGCGATGGCGGGGTGAGGCAGGGCGGCGACAGGCTGAGCATGGGAGGGGTGAGGCATGAGTGGAAGGAGGACGTGCTGCTGGACGGCCGCTCCAGGCCAACCATCTGGATGTGCAGCTCTTCGCATTCGTCCTCGCTGAGCTCTGCCTCTGAGTGAAGCACGGGATCCCCGGTGTGTGGGCAACACCCGTAGGCCTCCGACAGTGTCTGCAGTGAGTGGGGAGGATTTGACTGTTTGGACGGAGGCAGGGTTTCTTGGGAAGACTCCATCTGAATTGGTTTATCACAAGACACCTGTTCTGTTAGGGTTTCTTTCTGTGCTGTCTCTGTGGTCTGAGGTGGATGGTCAGTGCTTGGCTGAGAAGGTATTGGGTCTTGAGCTAAAGTAAAGACTGGCTCTGAGGCAGTGATTTGGTCAGGGGCCAAATCAGTAGTAGAGGTTGACTCTGGGTTTGCAAACACATTAGAGGTTTGTGGAAGGTTTATTGTACGGTCAGTGTTTATTTCAGGTAGTATTTCAGGTTTATCTTCAGTAGGAGTGACATTTAGGTCAAGACTGAGAGGGGAAGCAGTACTTACATCTGGGTCAAAGGTCATCTCTGGTTTAGGGCTAGGGCTTGGCTCTAGGTTGGGTGCTATCACAGTTTTGGTTTCACAGACTGGGTTGGTGTTGGAGTTAGGAGGGGCCTTCCTACACATCCTCCTAGGGGGTTTGGGAGAGGAATGTTTGAGGACCACCATCTGAGAAAGTCTTTTTGCAGCTTTACTACCAGGAAGACTGGGGTTCTTTGAGTCTGCAACGAGGCTGGATGGTGCGGTCAACATGTCCTGAGTGTCCGGTGGGTTTATGTGTTTCGATGTGTCAGACACACTTTCTGAATCTTCTGTTTGTGTTGCGTTGGGTGCCTCGTTGTCTTTGGGGTGCGTTGGAAAGGTAAAGGCTGAAGTTGAGGGGGTGCAGCGACCTTCTGTGGGTGACGTACTCCACACAGCTGGCAAGTCTGTCAACTCGGTATCTCTCTTCTCCTCCTCCTCCTCCTCCTCCTCTTCCCCCTCCACCTCCTCCTCCTTTGCTTGTAGTTGTTTCTCTGCGTCTACCTTTAGTGTTTTAACCTCCGCTGTGTGCGCGTGTGCCTCTGTCTCTGCATTCGTAGACGCACTGTCAACTGGGGAACAACATCGTTGCGTGTCACCTCCCTTGTCGTTACACTGATTCTGGCTGGGACACTCTGAGAAGTCTTGTTTTCCAGAGTGTTTTTTAGATTGTGACGGCTCTGCCAAGTTCGGAGGTTCTGTCTGTCCCGGGTCTGAGTGTTCCGCTGGCTGTGGGTGTTCTTTCTGTTCAATGACGGGTTCTGTCGGGTCACACTCGGGGTTAGAGTGTTCCGGTGTCTCTAACTGTTCTTCTTTAGCTTCTTTCAGGAGCTCTGTCTGCATGGAACATTCTGTGTGGTCTGAGAGCTCCTCTCGCAGATGGAATTCCTCCTCATTTGACAGTTCTGTCTTTTCTAAATTACTTTGGGACGTCTGGACAGGCATCTCTATCTTTTCGGAGTGTTGTGCCTGTTCTGTGAGTTCACTCCGTTCTGCAAGGTTCTCCGTTTTGTTCTCGTCTTTTTCAGTCGGCCGAGAGACGTCAGTGTCAGGCTCTTTCCCATGTAACTCTGTCTGATCCATATTCTCCTTCTGGTTAATGTGTGTGCTCTCAGCACCAACTAGGTCTTTACCACAAGAATCCGACCCCTCTGTTTTAGGAGCCATGGGAGGCTCAGGAAGAGAGACAGAATCCTTTTTCTCATTCTCATTCTCTTCCTTGAGGTTCCGACTACTGTCCACCTGCTGCACTTCCTGTTGCAGGTACGACTCCAGGAGTCGATCGAGGATGATCTGGAAGGAGTCAACGCTGAACTCAAACTGTCGTCTGAGGGCACTCACAAACTTGAGCTCCAGGTTTTTGCCACTGTTGTTGGAAAGGGAGATGAGGCTCCAGCGGTCATGCTCGTTGAAGACCTTCACCATCTTCTGGACGTAAGCCTCCTTCATTGTGCTGCTGCTGATGCGCTCTCTGTTGACCCCTGCTGGCAGACAGTCCAGAAGGCAGCCCAGCACAGACTCCTTGATTACCTGGGAGGGGCACAGCACAGGTGAACAGGCTGACAACAAGAACTGCCAAAAGTATGCTCATTATTTTAAGCTTATGTAATTTATCAACACCACCTAAATCTACCCACAACACCTAAAAACCTATAGTAGACACCAACTGATAATCAACATTTAACACTTTATTACAATGTGCTATACATAATTATTAATAAAATCATGGAAGATAATTAATGTATTTTATTAACTAATTCATGAATTCATATTTGTATGTGATGCTAATCTCCCTGGCATTTCCTAAATCAAAAATCAACAGTGTAGTAATGTACTGTATGTTGACTGTTTACAGTTGTTCACAGGTTAAAGCGCATCTTGAGTTTCCAATCAACGTGATGTTTTGACATGTTGCTTAAACTGACCAACAGATGAACGTATGAACGGGTAAATGTGACACATTCTGCCGTACCTGAAAGTCCTCCTGCCTGGGCAGTTCAACACCGAAGATGATATCCAGGTCTTTGTAGCTGGTGCCATTGTCTCGGACTAGGACGTGGCTTGCCGTGGAGCCGTTCAGGCGAACGTCCCTCACCTTGATGCCCTGCTTCTCCAGCTTAGCGCGCACTGCCGTGATGATGTCCCGGGGACGCAGCTCCAGCGTGGGGAAGTTTCCACGGCCGTGGATGGGAACCACCTCTGAGAGAACCTGGTCGAGAACCTCCACCTGCTCCGTGTTCAGGCTGTGGAATCGCTGACTGATCCTCGTCTCAGACATACTGCTGCCCTGCAGGGAGAGATGTTTGGGGATGTAACGTGTGGCCTATGTACAGTGAAGCAAAGGTGTGTAACACACTAATTGACTCTGACGAAATATGTCCTTTTTCTTTGACAGCAAGCTAATTATTCAGCCCTTGAGCTGGCCTGGCAGTACATTTGATTTAGATTATTCTTCAAAATGAGAAATAAGGATTTAATACAACTTTCTAATAGTGTATAAGTTGGACACTCTCTCTCTCTCTCTCTCTCTCTCTCTCTCTCTTTTACACACACACACACACACACACACACACACACACACACACACACACACACACACACACACAGCTCCTGCCAGTCAGCTGTCTGCATGTCACAGCTTGGCTGACAGCTTTTCCACAATGCTAATATAACTGCTGTGTTGACAAGCTGACGGTAGGAGCAATCCATGTAGATTGGCTTTGCATAAATATTCTCCCACTCTGCTTAGTCAGATCAAAATAAATTGAAGGGAGGAGTTTCACTGGAATCACATAATCTAAATTAACAAGTTAATAGAACCCATTCTGGAAATATAACGTTTTAAATTGCTAAAGGTTTATATGCCATTAGGTTGCATTCAAATATCTATATTAAGTCTAGTCTGGTGTAAATGGTCTAAGCCCACGATTCTGTAAACATGTTTTTAAATGTTCTTAAAAACTTATAGCTAATACACCACAAGTGAAGACAGACAGACAGAGACAGTGTGTGTTTTTGGAATGTTTCCACTGGGGGAACAAGGGTTAAATTGAATGAATGAGTCATCGCAGCAGCCTGCATTAATCACACCAACATCACTAATTAAAAACACACGTGTTTTTATATATGGGTGTATAAATATAGTTTATACATGTATAAACTATAAGTAATAACTCACACAAGCATTTACAATAACCTCCTTGTAGAGCATAAAGAAACATACACATAAAACCCTGCATATGTATTCCTTATGACCTCCCGTTTATCACTTCAGTCTGTACATGCTCTGTAGAAGATTTACAGACTTACAAAATAAAACACAATTCAAAAAATTTGCTGTTCACGTCAGCCAATTTTTTTCTCTGGATACTAGTCTACCTAATCTTCCTGTCAAACATTGCATTTGCAGTCATGGTTCATCGATCAGCCATTTGTCCACATTTACCTAACCAAAACGATCCTTAGAGAATCGGGCATGTGTTCATTGTAGCTAAAAAGTGAATGTTTGGATAGTGTATCTGTTCAACTGTGGTTCTATACCCATTACAATCTATAATTTACTTTGATAGTATCACTTAGTGTTATCACTGAAAATAATATGGATTGCGTAATCACTAAGAGGATGATAAACATGAAGTAGTGATCATACTTTGATTTGGTTAATACATTATAGATTAAGTATACTGTATTGTATACTGTATACTTACGTTTTGTTTGTTTTTTATTTAGAAAATACAATTTAAACAAAAACTAAATAATATTTTAAATATAACGCTACATTATATTTAAAATTATATTAAAAAATACCTATACACTATATATTAATATGGACACAGTATTCAATTAAACACAACATCACATTGAGAAGGTCAACTTGAACTTGTGCCAGACTAGAAACAAACAAGTTGTCGATAATGTAGTTGTCTATAACGAAAAGTGTAACAATTCTGTCAAGCCAGGATAAAACATTGGATGTTTTCTTTTTGGTTGCGTAGCCTATCCCCTCCCTTTTTGCACTCCTGCAAACTTGAAGCCCGAGTGACTCATCCACGCGCAGTCTACGTGAACGCGTCGGAAACAACATGGCAACTGGATTTGTTAGAATGAACTGGACAGGAATTAAAAACACTTATGTTGAAGCAGTAAAAACTATATGAAAACTATCGTACAAGATATTACCATAACCGATTAGGCACTGTGTGACAAATATGACATGGAATAGTGCGTGCAGGATAGGCTATAACAAAATCAGCATAATGTGAAGCTACAAGTCAGCAAATAAGAAACCATGGTTTTTGTTAAAATAGCAAAGATCGATGTACCGTAAACAGATATGGTAGGCTATGGCTATGATCGCTATGCAGACTTAATATATCGACGTCCATGAAAGCTGTGTGCTTCGTCATAAACATAGGTCACTGCAACCGGGTGAATTGACCAACAACTTAGCCTATAGTAGACATTTCATTCACCAGGCCTACATGCTATGCTATATGAGCTTACCTGTTGCATTGGCGTGAAAGGAGCAACTAGCTCCGGTTGCCTAGATGTTTCTCAGCTTAGTGTCCGATTCAGGTCTACTAGGCTACGATGTGTGTTCGCTGAGTTGTTCTCCACTCTGGTATGAAATCGTACGGATGCTGGTGTGTCCCTAAGGATTTAATCTAAATCGTCCCGTGTCATTCGTGTGTGATCGTTCGTACTGTATCTACAAAGCGCTCGGGCGCTGTCCAAAAGCCGCGTGGTGCTGAAATGAAGAATCTTATGAGTCTCGCTCTTGTTTTCTCCCCAGCCAGAGCGTAACGCAGTTTCCATGGCGACCTGCCGTCATCCCATAATGGGTGGTCCAGCAGAGTTTCTCTACAGTCACAACAATTATGCGGGGGCCGGCACTTTAACAGGTGTCATGGACGAGTGTGCTTGATGTGGAGTTGTTCGTTGTTTAAAAACTTGATAGGCTATATTTCGCTGCACTGTGGTGAGTTATTGCAGCAATAAGCTATAGGGGAAGATCGCATGATTAGTCCAATATGCTAACCTGTAGTTTTTGCAAACCCCCCCC
>JAODTR010000002.1:4189397-4201906 GCA_025399935.1 Amblyopsis rosae | reverse complement strand
TATATATATAATAATTATTCAGACCCAACACTGATAATGGACGTAGAGTGCCTACCCCTATTAGTACCACATTTAGTCCGCTTAATCAAGATTCAGACGAGTGACCCAATTAATCGATTATTAATGTAATATCCTATATCATACTAACAGGTATGACTGAACAAATTATATATCAGATTTAAGACTGGTAAACACTAGCATGTAGTGTAAATCTCAAGCTATAGCTAAGCTATAAGCTATAGGTAAAGCTTATTAATTCACATTCCTCGAGCAGGAGAGAAAATGGTTAAAACAATGTTACAGTTGGACTCAATCCTGGCAAACAAAACTATGGTGGAATGACTAGGTTTGGAAAGACAATATTCACTTTAATGATTGTGCACATGTTGTGCAGGTGCTCTGCATGTACAGTAAAACTACTTTACAGTGTATTAGGTTCAAAAATACAATACTGCGAATGAAACTTTTCACAAGACAATCGGTCTGTGTTTCAGATACAAAAACCTCAGATGACTCTGAAAATACACATAATATACTACATGCGTAATATAAGAGGAACAGCTATTTGTTAGTATAGACTGTTATATTTAAAACAATAAAAATTGTCATATTTACTGATTGTAATAATTGATTAAAATATAGCACATTAAGGCAAAATAACATAAAGACAAACAGTGAACACCTGCTGGGACCACACTGGATCCAGTAAAGATTAATATTACCTACTGTAAAGAAGTCTGAGGATTACAAATGAGCACATTACAAAGAAAATACTGGAAAGAAAATAACAATGTGTTGTGCTAAACCTTAACCACTTTGCGGTTGCATTCTTAACAAATATGTCTGTACAAAACAAACACAAACACAAAGAAACAAGCACTAAAAAGAAAAGGCACATCAAACCACTACAAACATCCAGTCCTTAGTTTCATATTAAAAGGAAATGACAATTGCGTTCCAGTGTGTTACCTGTCCACTTTCATCGACAGCATGTCTTTATACTGTCTGTATACTGTGAGCCTCCTAACATGTCAGATGTACGTGCTCCTGTCACACTGATCTGGAGAACAGCTGCTATACTGTACCTTTGGCTAGTGAATGTGACAGGAGGCACACATAGCATATGTGGTATTGTTAAGGGCTGTTCCTGGGCCACTGTGTGTCTCCACTGTGGCCTACTGAAGTCTTTTGTTGACCTGTTAAGACCACAAGTCAGGTCTTTTAACACTGGCTGGTCTTCTCTGGGCAGATGAAGTGCTCCTGCTCCTTCGCTCCTGCGTCCACAATGCCTGTCTTGTTTTGGGCCTGAGTGTTCCCGCTGGCTGCATGAGGGCTCGAGAGCCCCTGCCGCCGCTCCAGGCTGTGCCACATGCCGTAGCCGAAGTAGATCAGAAAACCTACAGAGAGAGAAGGCGGGGTGTGGGAGATACATCGTAAGGAATAACTCTATTGTCAATAATAGCCTGTGACATTTATACATGTGGCTGTCTACAGCACGGTTGAAGAAGGGCGCTCACCGACAGCCATCCACACAGTGAAACGGACCCATGTATCTCCACTCAGCTGGACCATTAGATAAATATTGACAAATATACTCAGGATGGGCAGAAACGGCAGCAGAGGAACCTATCGCACCAAGAACAGCTGGAGTTACTCATACAATGCCAAACAACAGGACACTGTTAGCTAAGGGTGGCAGGTGGCGCAGCAGTAGAGCAGGGTGACTGGTGATCAAGAGGTTGCTGGTTCAAACCCTGCTAACCCCTCACAAAGTGTCAAGGTGTCCTGGAGCAAGACACCTAACCCTAACTGCTTCTGGTGGTCAGGTGTCTCCTTGCATTGCTGACATTGCTATTGGTGTGTGAATGGGTGAGGTATATAATGTATAGCATTTTGGATAACAGCTATATAAATGCAGTCCATTTAGCATGATCGCAGCCCACAGCTCTGTACTGTACGTACCATGAAGGACACCTTCTTGGTGGTCTGAGGCTGTCGACAGATGAGGAAGACACAGGCACTGAAGAGGACAATGCATGCCGACAGGACTGTCAGGATCCACCACTCCATACCAATGATGGAGTAGCCATGGTATGTGGTAAGATAGCTGACCACACACACCAGCAGCACTGTGGGTTGAGACACACACGCACACACACGCACACACATGCTTACCTCCTTTACAATTAAAAGATAATACTGTATTTGACATTATCCAGTCTTTGAATGTAACTATAAATAGTTAATATTAGATTGTAATACTATATTACACTAGTAAAGCTTTTATATATTATGTAATGTAAATAACATATAAGTAATAATAATTTGTCCATATGGCACTATTATCTACTAATAGGTTCAATCTAAGCAGCAAGTATGGCTAGCTACAGCCCAACGGAAGCTAGCTAGCTTACTGCACCTAGCACACACACTGCCAAGTTGACCACATGAGAGGAGTGTTCCGAGGGCGTGGCGGGGGGGTAGAGGAGGGCGTGAAGAGCCGAGCCTCTGCCCCTCAGCATGTTGAGGTGGGACTCTGACTCCGTCATCTCCGACTCCTCCTCTGAGGAGAGGTAGTCGCTCCCGCAAGTATACGGGCGCTTCTCTACAGCTCCATCTGGCTGGTACCTGGGGGGCAGAGGTCGTTTTGGTCAGCACTCCTGAAGCACTTTAGTGCACGACATCCTGTGCGCGCTCATGTATGCGGTATGTGCACAAGTGCAAACGTGCACAATAGCTGTATAAATGTACTGTAGTCACTCTACATTTTTTTAATAGATTTTTTAAAAGAAATCATATTATTTAAGCAAAACATAGACCATATCATTGAGTCATTTCCTAATATAGCGTGTACTCATTTCTTACAACTAAGCCCAATTGGAACCAATGTTGTCGTTGTACTCTGGAAAACTACTGTTTCAAATGTTCTACCCCTAACCACTCTCCCTGGGCTTAAATTGTGAAGTAATTTCATGTGATTACATCATATAATTCACTTGTAGAAGCAAACAAGTCTAGGGTACACATGTTAAAGAGGGTCAGTTTAATCACAAAAACAAGAACATATCGTGCTAAAGGGCTGTGGTTACTCATCACCTCAGTGCAACAGAAAATAAATGTTCTTAAAATAATTCCGTTCAAGACGTTCAGAAGGTCTGAGTAAACATTTGCACTCAGCAAGCTACTGTACCTCAACTGTGCACAATGGCAGCATTCAGAGGGATTACATAATGTATGTAATGCAATAAAGTGAGCTTTATGCCTACATCACTCTAATGGGATAGTGATACTTCTGTCTTTATTCCAAAATAAAGTTGTATATTTACCGTGGCAATTTTAGTGTAGGCATGTTAAGTAATGCGGTCAAGACAAATATGTAAAACCCACCTGAGAATGAGAACACATACTGCAACCAAAGAGTAGGCCAGCAGAGTCCCTATAGACATCATATCAACCAGAGCTTTCAGGTCAAACAGAAAGGCCATTATAGCTGCAAGGAGGGAAAATAGATAGATCTGAACATATTACACAATATGTTTACAACTGTAAAAGACCAAATCTAATAATAATTCATTATTATTAATGTACAATTGAATAGAAACAACACCACAGCAACAATTGAAATGTGTGTTTAGAGATGCAACACATAGTAAATGCTTACAAGTATGGGCATATTCAAATACATGCAGACACAATGGTAAAATCAAAGCCCAAAACCTTTCTGAGAAACACTGCGGAGTGTATTGCTTAGTGGGGATGATCTCAGCAGCAGGACTCCAGCACTGGGATGTCAGTGCTTCTTATAGTTGTTTGCATCCCTGACCCAGTGCCACCAGCTGCTACTTTAGTGTCTGGTCTTAGAAGGGTTGGTATGTACAGTACCGTCCCTCCTATGGTTTAACACCTGGCAGCTTCAAAGACTGTGAGCTCTGCAGTTAGCCACTAGCTAGCTAGAAGCTACACACACCCATGGTGAATGTTGAGTTGCATCTCCACGCTTGATGTTGTTATTTACCGCAACCCCATTTTTACTTTGCATTTTTACTTTGCATAACCTTATCATCTACTGTAGCTGTACTGTACTGTACTGTTTGAAGTGTAACCAATCACTAGAATCAAACTATAAAGAAAGTGTGCAGCTAGTTCATTAGGGAATAGTATTTTCCCTACACACACACACTACTAGATCAAAACATTTCAATATTGGTGTTAAACCTATAGATGGTGCTGTTTCGAATGTTGGGATTTTACAATTACTTTACAGCAGAGGTCTTCAACACGGGGTCCGGAATCCCTAGAGTGTCCTCCTCAGAGGTACTGCAGGTGATCCTCCAAATGATTTGATCCCAAACAATTTTTTTCAAAAAATGTAAATGTCAGAAAATATACATTGACATAAATAGGCACTATAGGCCGTCCTACACATTATTGTTGGCCCGGCAACTAAATATGGTATACCATATGTGATAGGGGGTCCCTGTGGCGTGTTTCTAACAGCCAAGGGGTCCTCCTTGGCCAGACAAACTTTGAAGAGCTCTGATTTACAGTATGTGCTATATTGATACACTGTTGTATTAGAATTAAGACATGTAATTATTAAGACTGAAGTGAAACATGTTATATATGAAAGATATAATTATCTGAATATAGAAAGTGATAATTTCTCCCTATATATTCAAATCATAACCGTATCAATATTAATCAGAATGCAGCGGGTTAACAACACTGCCACCACCCTTTTAATCCACATGCAGCTGCAACCACGACCGTCAACCATGCATCTCAGTGACTACGTTCACACGCGCAGCCAGTCACATTCCCTTATCGCTTCAGTTGTCTGACTGTGCTTTCCAATTCCTCTCAGCTGATTGAGCGCCTATGTGAAGGTATTCAATGTTAATTATAAGCCACCACCACCACCTGTGAAACATGGAGTCCTTGCTTCTGGAGCTTACCCGCAGTGGAGCCTGCTGCCATTGTGGCAGCCACAGGCGACTGCCGCTTACTCACTTTTGACATAAATTTGAACAGAATGCCATCTCGTGCCATGGCAAAGAGAATGCGGGGCAGAGGGAACATGGCGCCCAACAGGCTAGGAGAAATAGGGTTCAAGGTTAAACAGAGGGCATTCTGGGAAGGAAAACAGTGCACTGGACACCTGCACGACTGTGAAAGGAACACGGATGCTTTTAAACCAACCACACCATTTGGCTGATTGAAATCAAGATATTATGCTTTTGTTTTTTATTTTTAGGTGTTTTTGTCTGACAGTGCTGAATTTGCCTGCTGTTGCTTTCACAGTCGATGGGTGGACAACGGTTCACAGCAGCGATGACACTCTGTGTTGCCTGACTCTCACCTGCGACTACACCGGAGGTCATAGTGGCAATAAGGGGGGTCTTCGTCTGAGGATTGATTCGTGCTAAGGCTTTGAAAAGCACCCCATCCTCTGCCATAGCATAGATTACACGAGGCATAGGGAAAATGGAGCCCAGCAGACTGCATGAGACAGCAGAGACATGCAGGACCAGCACATTAGTCAGGAGCCCCGACACACACACACACACACACACATGCGCGCACATGCATGCGCACACACCCCATCAAAGCAGAATTACAGTGAATTACAGTCTATCTTTTCTGTTGCACCTAGTCACACGTTCACTGTGTGTGTGTGTCGTCTCATTCCCATGACTTGAGACGTGGTGAAACAGAAGAGACAGGCAGGATTACAGCTCGCCGTGCTGGAGTGTCATTTTGAGACACTGCATGTCCAATGTAGGCCTTGTACAGTGGATATACAGTGCATCTGGAAAGTATTCGCAGCGCTTCACTTCTTCCACATTTTGTTATGTTTCAGCCTTATTCCAAATGGATTAAAATAATTGTTATCCTCAGAATTCTACACAATACCCCATAATAACAAACATTGACATTTTTGCAAATGTGTTAAAAATCACATGTACATAAGTATTCACAGCCTTTGCCGTGACACTCAAAATGGAGCTCAGGCACATCCTGTTTCCACTGATCATCCTTGAGATGTTTCTACAAATTGATTGGAGTCCACATCAGTTGATTGGACATGATTTGAAAAATTTTATAAATTGGCAAACATTTCAAACTAACTTTTTTTCACTTTGATATTATGGGGTATTGTGTGTAGAATTTTGAGGGAAAATAGTATTTTAATCCATTTTGGAATAAGGCTGTAACCTAACAAAATGTTGAAAAAGTGAAGCGCTGTGAGTCATTTCCGGATACACTGT
The DNA here is from genome assembly GCA_025399935.1 of Amblyopsis rosae. Classification (NCBI taxonomy): domain Eukaryota; kingdom Metazoa; phylum Chordata; class Actinopteri; order Percopsiformes; family Amblyopsidae; genus Amblyopsis; species Amblyopsis rosae. The sequence goes on along the minus strand of JAODTR010000002.1, from coordinate 4,195,637 downwards.
AATGTAGTATGTTGTGTCAGACATATGACACGCAGCTCTCTCAGCAATAAGCACTGCATCCACGATAGCAAACACGGCAGAAACCAGACATGAATCAATCCGATATTGTAAGACAGATACATTCATATGGAAGTGTCTTATTCACCCACACTATCCAAACCATAATTATTCACATCGACATGCTGAAATTAATTAAAGGTGGAATTTACGGTAGGAATTATTCTCATTGTATCATTCTGGATCTTTTTACGCCGATGATCCGTCATTAGTCCAAGATACAGCGGAGACTGCTACTGGACAGTTACCTGGTTGACAAGGCACACAGGGAGCCCACAGCGACAACGTATTTGGCCGGACCCCAGCCCACATACTCAAAGGCCATGGGCAGAGGGCTCTTTTCGTCCAGGAGGTAGTAGGGCATCATCAACGTGAGGGCGGCCGACACACCGAAATAAGCCAGGAAACAGACCGTCAGGGACACCACGATGCCAATAGGGATGGCCTTCTGGGGGTTCCTCACTTCCTCGCCTGTAGCACACATGCTCAGGCATTAAAATGCACACACCACACTATTGTATTGCAGAGGCCTTCAACCCCGCATTCAGTTAAACTGTAAACAAATCACTGGATCATATAGGGCAAGGAACCATATTTGGTCACTTCCCTGAACATTCAAAATGGCGTTGCCACGCTTCTCTGTGAAGTAGTATAAACACCTGGATTTCTCCCAGCCATTCACAGAAAATTAGGCTACATCACAGTTAGTTACACCAGGGCATCTGACCAATCAGGAGTGCAGCTGCTTCAAAAATTACAATGAAGCAGTTACCTAAGGGACTGGACTTTCACACGTGAAAGAAAGAAAACAATAAATAAATAAATATAAAATACTAGTTTAGGTGGACAATGTACAAATATATCATTAATAAATATTCTTAAAAACATATTTTTACGTTTTTAATTTTAAGTTGATATGTTTTTATAATATTATATATATATACACTTTTTGGAAAAAAATGTACCAGAGTAGGGCAAAGAACCATATATGCTCAATTTGTTGACCTTGATTTGCAGCATAACAATGTTTCATTTTGAAAAAAGTAACAACAGTAATGATGTGTTGTAATATCCTCCAATAATGCTCTAGAGTTGACATTTTGAATTTCTAAGTATTTCAATGAGTGCCCTATAAAGGGTTAAAAGCTGTATGGCTGCAACCAGGGGTAATTGAGCAGCTTGCAGGGGTACAGAGAAAGGTTAGGGGGGTTACACATTATTTACAAATTCATACGACTGACGATTGCTACAGTAAAATATAAGTATAGGCTAGGTATGCGAGAGTGCCACTACTACTACTATAATTATCCAGGGTAGCTGTCAATTGTTACACTACTCTGTGAAGTTCACATGGACGTCAGAACTGCACACAACCAAATCAAGTATAACTAACACGTGTTCAATAGAACGCATCTAGGACAACAAACGAGTATGGGGACCTTGGAAAAACAGCTCAAGGGGCACATAAGACAAAAAAGGTTGGGAAGCCCTGATTTAAACTAAAACTATACTTCCATAGACTATGTCTATTTTTTTCAGTTTTCAGTTCAGTTTTAGACATTAACCCAATTTGTTTTTTCTTTCATTCAAATTTTTTTTAAAGAAATTTCCGCAAGGGCCCAGTTTCTCCACAGAAGTGATGTACCTGTTGTTGCAATGCAGTCAAATCCAACAAAGGCATAGAAGCAGGTGGCAGCTCCAGCCAAGGTCCCACTGAAACCAAAGGGCATGAACCCTCCCACTCCATAGTCACTGGTCACATTGGCTGTCACAGTGAGATTCCTGGAAAACGCATGTTGTCAAGTGTGTGAAAATATTATATGCGAAAAGATAAAGGGTAATTGTTTCTTACACAGCAGTGTAACTGTTAGCACAGCAGTGTGCATATCAATGGCATAAATAAACACCATACTCAACTAGAAATGTTGTCACATTGCTATAATAGTAATATTCATAAACATATCAGTATACAGTATGTTTAACACACTTTTAACAAAGTGGTATTACCTTGTATCTATGGTGAAATTAATGAGAGACTCCTCAGATATCTTCCAGTTGACCGGGTCTCCTTTGACAAAGCCGGAGATGATGACAAACAGGAGTACCAGCACGTTGACGGCAGTGAAGATTTTATTCACCCAGGTAGACTCCTTCACCCCAAACGACAACAGTCCTGCGGAAGATGAATGGCAAAGTGACACTCCATTGACAAAACAAGCTTCTCTTATTGTCGTGGACAAGACAAAGGGAAGGGATTTCGTGTTTTGCTCTGAGACACATTGGCAAGCTAGTAACTTGTACTGTGCTAATACTGAAAATATATATTTCACAAATAGATTCTATTGTAAACAGAGTTTTTCCTGACAAAAATATCTGATAAAATAAAGTTAATTTTCTAGGTAAATTTTAATTTTGTTTCTGGAATAAAAAATAATCTCTCCAATTAAGTAATTGTCTTATTCTCCAAATAAGACTATGACTGGCTAGCTAAAACCAGCTAAAACTAAGACCTATGTCAGTAGATGTGACCCTTACCAAAAACAAATAGATAGGATTATTTCTGGGTCACATTGGCCTTATTATAGTTATAGAATTGGTATGCCACCAAATAACATGACACATTTAAAAAATATTTTTCCTAATCATTTACTATATTTAGTTCCACTCTAGGTTAGGTTTTGGTCAGTTCTGGTCGATTTTGGTGAATTACCATGTAATTTATGGCAGGTCTATTCAACTCCGGTCCTGGAGGGCCGCACCCTGCATGTTTTAGATCTCTCCAACACGCCTGATTTAAGGTGGTTAGAAGCCTGAAAATGACCCGTTCATTTGAATCAGGTGTGTTGGAGCAGGGAGAGATCTAAAACATGCAGGGTGCAGCCCTCCAGGACCGGAGTTGAATAGCCCTGATTTATGATGACCTTACCAGAGAGTAGCAATATGAGGCAGACAGCAAAGAAGTCAGGGTACTGAGCCAAGCCAGGAGAGTTCATGCTGAAGTAGGTTTTACAGAAACGCTCTATATGCCCTCCAATCAACTCATCAAAGGTACCACTCCAAGCCCTGGCTACTGAAGATGTACCTGTAATAAACAATTAGGAGAAAACACTAAGACGTTTTCAGGACATGACAAAAATAAGATCACTGCATTGTTATACTTCAGAACTGACCAATCACGTAAGACAGGATGAGGTTCCATCCAGTGATAAAGGCCCAGATCTCCCCTACAGTCACATAACTGTAAAGGTAGGCGGAGCCAGTCTTGGGGACGCGGGCGCCAAACTCGGCGTAGCACAGACCCGCCATGACCGAGGCCAGAGCGGCGATGAGGAAGGAAAGGACAATGCTTGGGCCCGAGTCCCCCTTCGCCACTTCCCCAGCCAGGACGTAGACCCCGGCCCCTAGCGTGCTGCCAACGCCCAGGGCAATAAGATCCACCGTTCCCAGGCAACGGCACAGCTTGGAATCCTCTAAGCTGTTCATGTCCACCACTTTCCTCCGGACCAGGGAGCGACCGAACGACACAACCTGACCCAGCATGACGACCCCGACTGTAGGTGCTGCCAGAGGGAAAAACATGGGTGAAAAGCAGTAATAGGTGCGTTTGTCACAGTGGATGGGCCGTTTCATTGTTCCAGTCGCAACAGGACAGGTGACAGTGTAGAAGAATATACCAGTAGACTATTGTAAAGAAACATAGTTTATAAAGAAAACAATGATACCACGACAGAAGGATTATGTAGCCAACGCCCAGGTGGTCATACTGGGTTAACACGGGCACTCTGACTGTGACCCGTATCATTAACAAAAATGGTCCCCCACAGTAAGCCAGCTCCTTTCCTGCACACGGTGAGCTGTTAAGACGTGTGCTGTACAACAAGCTGTATACAGTATTATATGTGTGCCAGGAGCACAGCAAACTGTACTGTGGCTATTAATTGTCCCGCTCTGGCCTATTGTCTGGAGTTATGGTGCGGCTCTAAGTGCTCAAAGGGCAGCATTCATGAGGGGGCAATGAATTCGGCAGTATTGCAAAACAAATGCATTCCAATAACTTCACACACTAATTACAGTGTTTCCAGTTTTCCCATATATGTGAAGCTGTCTCATTGCATTAATATATGACTATTATGATTACTGGGGCTGTCATATCAACATACTAAAATGATGCCTATGTTATATAAAATATCATTAATATTAATTAAACATAAAGTAGGTGGTTCTGTGCATTCTTTTGAATCCAACTCTTTTGAGCACTTTAAATTAAAGCAGAAATAAGCGTTATTGTCGTTTAATGCATGTGTTGTAATGCCAATCTCCATTTGAATTTAAATTTAAATTTAAGAAATGCAAATACAAAAGGTTTTAACATGAACAGTGCAGATACAGTATGTGAAGAGATGGTCAGGAAATATTATTTGACAACAATTAAATCAATGCAGTGCATGACCTATTCTTTTGAATGATTATAGATTAGAATACAGAATACATATTACAGAATACATATTAGCACAGCGTATAGTATCTATTAAAAAGTCTGCATTTGCATTTTAAAGGCTAAACAAATGTAATTTAGAATTGAGAAAGCCTGTTTGAATTCTACAGGCATGTCATGCAAGCACATTATAGCCAAACACCTACCTTTTAGAATGGCACAGTGTAAAGACGACGTATATACAGCCTCCAGGTTACTTTCATACGTCGAACAAGGCCCGTGGGTCAAGGAATGCAGGCTTCAGAGAGTATGGATGGAAGTACTACAGCCTCAGGACTACACTTGATCAGTCCGCTCTAGCTGGCATGTAAACTGCATTGAGGACTGCTTCTACTCTACAGCGACGGGGAAGGAGGGAGGGCAAGGGGAGGAGAAGAGAGGCAAAGAGGGGGGGGGGCGGCAATATTAAATACAGTAAGCACACACACACGCACACATACACAGGTCATTGGCCCACATATGGATATAGGGGCCTCCCAACATTTTGTGCCCATTTTCCCTGTAGAAATTGGAATTTCAAATGCATACGCAGGCAACACAGATCCCAGCTGCCTAGGTACTTACTGACCACTGATAAATGGTTAGGCAACTGACGTTGACAAACATTGAAACAGACACGTCTGTTTGCCCAGCATAGCCTAGAGGAGTGCTGCTAAAAGCACAGGTATGATTGGTCAATGAAGGGTGGATGAGCTACAGCACTGGTTGCCCAATGTTCCATGAGCTACTGGAGTCCGGACGTCACAAAATCAATTACATGTACTCTCTGTGGTATAGCGCCAAAAGCCGGGCATTTCCAAAGCAACCACGTTTACAAGTTAAAGCTCCCAACTTCTTTTGTGAAGTAATCTTTTCTGCACAACACTGCCTGTGAATAACAAATAAGGTAGTCTACTGTGGAGTGCATTTTTGCCAAGTCCAGTTCATACCAGCTTAGACCTCAGTGGGAAGGGTGCAGCTGTCCTGTGAAGCACTGCCCAGCCCCGCAGATCAGCCACCAGAAAGCATGACAACGGTCTCTCTCAGTTTGTCTGCTAGACCCAGCAGCCACTATACTCTCAGTATCACGGCCAATTGCTCACTGAGCCTTGGCTGCTACAACCTATTATCTGAGCCACATCCAAATCGGCATGCAAATGCTATCCTTAATGGTGGATAGTGTGGAGTCACTACTGCCAAAATCTAGTTCTCTGTCCATACCGTGTTACGCATGTGCACACACGCACGCACGCACGCACGCACGCACACACACACACACACACACACACACACACACACACACACACACAGTATTTACATTATTAGCTTGTCTTTTTAGCTTATTGATTTTGGAAGAACACATTGTAACTCAACAAACTCTAAAGGAGTTAACAACACTCCTCCATAACATTTTTTCTATCAATGACTATGTTCAGTAGGCTTTGTGCTGTTACCAGTTTTTTGACCTCAGCAGGGTTAATAATAGCACATTAAAAACATTGATCTACAGGAGATTTAAAAAAAAACTTTTCAGAATGCCCGATAGCCTTATTACATTATATTTTGTCACCTGATGCCTAGATTTAACATTTTCCTTTACATAAAAATTGTATTTCCACCATAATTTGATGTAGAAAAGGCACAAATTGATGCTTTAAAATTGACCAGACTGCAGGAAATTTTGCAGGAATGTTTGATGCTCAAATGTT
>JAODTR010000002.1:4173520-4189297 GCA_025399935.1 Amblyopsis rosae | reverse complement strand
CAGACAACACAGCTCTCAGGATCATAGGGACACACAAACCTCTCCACCACGATAAGGTGATGGTTCCCGGAGAAGCCCTCAAATCTGTAAATAAAGCGTTATGTGTTTACCAATACCTACTGGTGAATCCAATGCACGCGGCATGCCTCAGGAAAAACACGTTTGGATAACAGAATCCACCCCTATACATCTGCTTGTCCTTCATTGTGTTACATTTGACATGAACTAGCAAATGTCCATCTGCAAGGTCCTTTCTGATGGCTCCACACCTTCCAACGTTAGTTTGAGAGATTAGAGATTAGGAGTGTAGCTGACAGACTGATACTGGGCATATCTTTTCACATCAGACAGTGCTACTGTGTGGACCTGAGACACAGGCTTCTAGTCTGGTCGTATTCTATTTCAGAGCTCACAGGACCCTAGTCTCTGTGGCGGATAAGGGGAGGTGGCTTCAGCGAGCATATCACTCCTATCACCTCCGGTGTTGTAAAAGCAAGATAAATGGTGTTTAAACAACCCCGGCGGGGCAGGAAGCTGACGACCCTGGCTGTCTCACCCTCTCTCCACGGTGCAGGCGGTCCTTCATGACGCCGATGAACTCTTTGTAGCTGAGTTTATTATCTCGGTCCTCATCGAAGATCTTGAAGACGGTGTCAACCACATGGCGGGTTAGCTTGAGGCCTGTAGCCACATAGACTGCACGGGTGAACTCATCTTTTGTGGCAGAAATCAGAGAAATAAATATATATATACACAGTATTGCAAAGTATTGTAAAGAACATGCATATCGAGCTTGCGCCCTCCTAAAATGTAAATTATTTATACATTTTTCTGCATGCATGTGAATTTCCTTGCATTGCTTATAACAGCATGTTTCTATACAAATATTAAAGTATATGTCAAGCACTGGTGTTTTACTAACTTGGTTACCTTGACCTACAGAGCGATTGGCAAAGTTGTACATTTGCATGGCGATTGTAAAGTCCTCCAAGTTGTTTAGGAACTGGAAAAAAGACCGAAACTCCTCGAAAGCAATTCCCTGTAAGAAGACAGTTATAGCAAGAACAATGCTGGTATTTATGGCAGAAAAAAGATGGTATGTAACGTGAGAAATCAGGGAGAAGTGACACGTAAAGCAAAGGGCCATATGTCTCAACACTCAACAGAACCTGGTGCTACAATACATAATCTGCTTCATTTAGTCCTGGGGGGAGGGTCCTTTTTGTGCCAGAGGGACCTTAAGCACATCAGACGGATAATACATCCAAATAGACATGGTATACATTGCAGGAGTTTCCCTCCGTCGTATGGACATGCTGAGCTGTCAACAGTGGGGGAAGGATTGTAGCTTTTTAGAAAAGGTCAGCCTGTTTGCAGACTTTTCTAAAGCAGATTAACCTGATACTTAAATAAACAAAAACAAAAGGGTTGAATCCCCAAACATCTCAGGGCTGGATGATGACTCAAACACTGAGGCTATTGATCTCCACTCAACCATGCCACCGCTACTAGGGCCTTCTGTCGCCAGAGGCCCTGCCGAACAGGCAGCACACACAGTTTAACAAATGAAGTAATGAGTAATCTGTGACGCTTTGCTGTTTAAACACTGCAAGTGTCATAAAATATCTCTTAGTCTAATGATGAGACCCACTTGATTATCAATGGAGATCTAGCAACAGGCTCCTCAAGGTGGCTAAGAAGCTGGGAGACCCTCTTTTTGTGCAGGTCAGAGTGCCAAGGAGAAAAACGAATTTAAGATAAAAATGAACTTGCTTCACTCAGCAGCTGGCTCACAGTGTGTCAAACAGCGACAGAGGTGATATTGAGCAAGATCTTGGTGAAAAATCTCATATTTAGCATTAAATCTTTATATAGGATGCAACGCTTAAGTCTATTGCTAGCAGTATAAGGATTGTTATAACGATAACATGAATCTAGTAGTTACTGTATTTATATCAATGATTTAAATGCCAGATTAATTGAAGTGTTATTTTCAACATGTGCCTTGGTGTAGTCTGAGGGAGAATGATGGCTTGGCAAAGCAGTGTGGGAGGTGAAGGTAGGGCAGAAGCGCTAAAATAAACATGGGTGTATTATAACATGAGCGTGCGTAAACAACAACGCCAGCTCACCTTTTCATCCGGGATGCTGTGCCGCAGGTTCTCAAGGTAAACACTGATGTTCTCCACGTTGGTATAGCGAAGGAGAATCCGGGCAAAGTCTTCCTCACTGATGGTGGGCATGCCTTTGGAATAGGACAGGAACTCGATCTCAAGCATCTCCGTCTGCAGGTTGTCCATGAATCTGGAGGAGACCAGGAGACCAGTCACTGGTGACAGGAAATGTCACCACTTGCTCCCATGCAAGCATGCAAGCATGCACAAAGGAACACTTGACACGATGACAAGAGCTACTACCATGTAATTCAAATAAATAAAGGGGAAAGGAATACCACAGTGGATTAAGCGACAACCATATGTGCACATTTTGGCAAGAAGGTTGCATTAATTGGCAGTGGGAAAGCACCTACCTATGTTTGCACTTACGTATAAAAATCTTTGAAGTTCAGCTCTGCCTTTCCTTTTTTCCCAAAGAAATGCACCAATAGTGTAGTCTCCGTCATGTTATCGTCCACATGCTGTGAAGATGGATGAGCGCAGGTGTAGGAAAACTATTGATTTATTGAACCAATATGCATGTGCATGTATACATGTTCTAGTCTGTTACATTCAAATTCAGATATCTAGATTTGGATTTTACATTTCCAAAGTATAACATGGCAACTCAAGGTAAACATTAGCAAAGGCATCTATTTAATCATGCTGAAAGGTAGTAAGTAAAGATGTTGGTTAATAGCCATAACCGGGTTCAGCCATTAAACAACTGCTAAGTTAATGATTAATATTTCACAGTGACTGAAACAGAATGGAGTGCTGTCACTATTTCCCATTTGTTCACCATACAAACATTTACCATGCGGTAGGATCGGCACAGCATGCTCACTGCATTCAGTTAGTAAGCATTCTTTTTCTGTTTTAGCATTCATATTAATAAAGAATGTATAGGCATACATAAAGAGCTTGTGCAGTATTGGTTACACTGGTGAACCCTGTTACACTGTTGTCATTTTAACTACAATAGTAAAGACGTAAATATGAATACAATACACACAGACATTATGACAGAACCTGTTCAATAGTGGCACTAACAACATCAGGAAACAATGGGGTATATGTAGAAGACATTACTACCTCAGTGAGATCAGAGAACAGCATTTGACTTGTGCCACGCTTGAGAACATCCCACATGCCCCTGGTCTCTACATTCTGACCGCCTTTTTTAAAGACCTAAGGCAATAGTGGAAGCACAGCCATTAGAGGAGGAACAGAATTCAGGCAGCGGTTAGCTTTGTTAGCATATACACACTAGAACAGACAGTAACACACAGACATAAACACCACTGTCGTAAATATTGACGAGGCAAACGGGGCAGCGCGCCGTGGCCCAGAGGCTGTTAAGGGCCTTCACCGATTCTCAGAAAACTCTAATGTACAAACCCTTCCCTCGAACCAACATATCAAGCTCCAGCAAACCATCAACTTTGTGTAAAAGCAAGAAGGCAAATATAGTGCTCAATATGCAGGCAATTGCTTAAATTCGAGATTTTGTTTACAAAATATGTAGTCTAAGAATAAAACATAATTAGTTGATTAATGATCAAACAGTATCACCTGTGTGCTGTCTGTTTTTATCTGTCATGGCGCACTGACGCCATCTTTTAAGGTTGATCTGCCTAAGGTTAGTTAGGTTAGGTTAGTCGTTGATATGAGCATCCATATTTAACCAATATGGATGGGTCATGGTTAGGAGACAGGGATAGTAGCTCTGCTTTCCTAAAATTATATTCTGTAGCCTACTCCTGCAGACTTGTCTTTATCGTCAGGCGTTTGGTGCAGCGCATTACGTTGTTGCCGTTAATCCTAATTGTTAAGAGAGGGGCTAAGGGCCTGCTTTGACCACTCTGTATTGGGGCCAATTGTTGCCTTGTTATACCTTTGATTAGGCTTACACACATTAGCACGTATGTTGCTGTTTTAACAACCATGCAGCAGGTCTTGTTGGGATTAAGGCTAGATCTGAAGTCCTGAATAATAGGCGTTACATTTGAAGACAAGTTATAGTCATAATAGCCTTTCCCAGGGCCTGTCATAACTGCTTTACGCCACTGAACAGCACGCAGTACAACACATGGGGAAACACGCAATGCGCTGAATGACTAGAATAGACTAGAATAAGATTTGTAAACACACAAGTTGAGAGGCGCAGAAGAAGACTGTCAAAGAGGTGAATGCATTGTTCGCACAGCTAAAGTGATAGGGAGATAGAGAGACATACTGGCAACCATCTACCTTTCTGACAGCAAGGCCTTCTCACTAAGGAAATGACACCTATAGTATCTCAGAGAGGCTGTGTTAAAAAAAAAAAACAACAATGAAAGAAAATTCACCAACCATGAAGTCACCGTGCTCTGCAGTGGTGCATGTAGTCTTTTGGCAAAGAACATAGCAAAGACATACAAGGCGTGAAAGCTGAATGATGATTCACGCCAGGTTAACTATGTAACAGAATCCACCCAATACATCATCATTTGATACTTAGTTGTGCGCTAAAGGCAGGTCGGACTGCCAAACTCTAATGTATGTTGTGAAATGAGTTCAGATTTGGATTGAATAAACATTCTGAAATGCATGCTATTCACTGTGTGTAAGCCACGTGGCTCGCTCTACTTGTTCTGCTGCAGGCTACGTTTATTGTAATGGGGTGTTCCATTAACAGAGAAGTATAATTACGGAAGAGTAAAATCTTTCTATCTTAAATGTGAGCTTCACCCAATAAATGCTGTCTGCAGAGAGGCAGACCAGACTCCATGTTACATTCTTTGGTGAGATCATGCTGAAGAACGTAAGATCAACCAATCATTACCATTATCATAGTTTACCCTATACAGCCTACCCTCTCATCTGCTGTGGTATCTTCACCACTGTGGTGAATCTCTACAGTCAACAACAATTTACGTGTAATTGACGCCATGCTCAATAAAACATCACAGGAAATGTGTGTTCCGTAAGGTTTAGATTAGCATTTTCTCACTCCCAATTACAAACTAAACCATGTTGATGCAGCTTTTTTTTTTAACCTATCATTTGCTTTCCTGCTCCAGATTCCTGATGCGGCTCAAGTCTCGACATCACCTCATCACGACAACGACATCAACACACAACCGGCCTCGTTGACTATGGCTAATTTAATCATATTTACTTGTAATTTCGGTTCTATGCAGGGTTCTTCTGTAGGTTACTTTTTATATGTAATCCATGACATTTACTAGTTACCAGACTAACATTATAATTGTTGCAAAATTGTGGGATTACCTAAATGTCTAATAAGTAATCTATTTTTCTAAAATACCTGTAATCTGATTACAAAATTGTATCTGGTAATGTAACAGATTACAGTAACATAATTATTTTTGGGTAATTGGTTACATGTACAGTAACTGATTACATTAAAGCAGTTACTTCTTAACCCTGGGAATGTGGGACCCCTGATAAAACAGCTCTTCCTCTGCACTTCATCTCTCTGCAGGGAGAGATGTATGACTTGATCCCACAGCTAATTACGGATGAGTCTTTAGTATGACACACTATTGCTATTTAATCTCTGGTAAGGTCCTGATACTGTGCTTGTAATGTGTTGGGAAAACCCGAGCGCAGGTTTTAAGACGTGCCTGTTGCAAGAATTTGAAAAGATTTGACTTTTGAACTTTTGCTGCAAAGATACTTTGAATAACTCAGAACAAATCAAAACAAAAAAGGGCACACCTACAGCCTCTCTTCCAACTCTTGTGCAAAGCAGTGGTGGTCTCAGTATGATGTGTGTGTGTGTGCATGTGCATGTGCGTGTGCACGTGTGTGCGTGTGTTGAGAGCTTCTGTGACTGGCATGGCAATCTTCATGGTCAAACCCTCCACAAAAGGTAACCTGATTCCAAATACCACTCTTAAAGGAACTGTAAAAATAAAACACGGGGGTCTGGGTGGAATGCTGTCATACCCCAGGTAAGAGGTTCTTGAAGTGGAACCTCCACGCCCATAACTTGCACCAACTCTGACAAAAGACCTGCACATAAATCACTTGTGCTGCTAGGACAGTCCAGCAGCACGCACTCACTGCCCCACCCAGACACGGTTCCAGACAACTTGCCGTTGATGTCAGTGAGGCAGTTCAGTCATAGCCTGCCATCATCCCTAGGAAGCACCGCGTTCGCAGGACATTCACTAAACCGTGACATTCCATAAGCGCATGCAATACGCAATCACATTCATTTTCCCAGAGGTATTAATACATACGCTGTGTGCACTAGGCTTCTTATTGCCATATAGTTGCAGGCTCTGTAATAGAAAGAAGAACAGATTCAAGAAATTGAGACGCAGACTAGAGACACATAACATACAATGCAGTGAGAGTTTTCTGACACAAAAACAATGTATAACTTCATTATAATGACCTTATTATATAACAAACTGAAGAGAGCTTATTAAAGCAGTATGGGATCTCCTTTCAAAGACATCATCCCATTACATACTATCTGGAGGACCCGTTATAATGATCTTATGTAGTTCATAAAGGCCACAGTTAAATGTACACATAATATTACAAAACCCACCGACTTCCAAATTCTCACCTCAGCATATTTTTTACATTTGAAAAATGCAACTTACTGAAGAGGTTCCCTTTAGCATCACACGGATGCACTTAATGCCCAAGGACATTTATTGTGAAACATACAGACAGCCCAAGATGCCATGTTTGTCCCTGGGCTTTCTGCATTGCATTTTGTGTGATAAGACCTCAAAGAGTCTCTGTTATCGTTTATCTACCAGCATACGGCTTAAGATGACCCCAAAGAGATGAAATGTTTGAGGCATGTCACGCCTTGTGCCCACCACAGACATTTTAACCTGCCGTACCACACACACACACCTTCTCCACATGATTACCACATATGTACGTTTTTACTGAATCCAGTCAAATCCAAACAGTTAAAACTGCTGAGAAAATGTAGCTTGAGATCTGTGATTCATGCCAATGTCTAACGCCCAGTTATGTAATGGTAAATAAAAGGGTGGGTCAACTATGACCTCCAGTCAGTGATCATAACTACACAGACAACCACTCAAATATAAAGAACAACAATTATACTTTCAGAAAACATTCAATTAAAAGTTTTCCTTTTTAAACACTCTATACTTGCTAGGATGTCTTTGACCATAATGTCTTCTATGACGGACAGTCAAGTGTCTGTTTACATCAGCAGACAGGCTTACCTGGAGGTCAGATCTGTGTGTGTCCTCTACAACTTCCTTTCTGTCCTTTTTCTTTCTAAAAATGTCCTCAAGCTAGTAAAAAAAGATTTGAAAAAAGCACGTAACATCAATGAGGTAAGAGAAAATGTTTTCCAGTTTGCATAAAAGCTAGAAACTTACCACCAAGAACTCATTTTTGTCAACCATTTGATTTCCATCTGCATCAAACATGTTGAAAGCAATCTTAAACCCTGCATGAGGCTCTAAAACATAAGGAAAAACGATGTATATACAATATTTATTAAATAACATACATATTGTAATACTAAGTATTGAAGTGAAACTTGGAAAATAGGCCTAGAAGCACACTGACTTGTTAAAATGCAGAGCAGGAAAAGGTACTCGGTGTAACTGAAGATTCCTGCAATCAAAACAGCAGCCAGGAAAATCAACAAATAAATATCTATTATCACTGGACAGCACTTGTGAATGCCAAGCAGCTAGCCCGTTGAGTACAGATGTTCAAAGTAACTCGTGCAAGGTAAATAAACCATCCTGAAACACAGTGCATGCCCTTTAGACAAGAGGCAATCTTGTCTTTCATATTGATAACATCTTTAAAAGGTGCCGATTTCTTTGTGCTCCGTGTTCCGCTCACACAAACAGGGGGCTTTACAACCGAGCTGACCTATCCGGACACCAACCCTAACACATTTAAAGCCAAGGGCTTCTAATCGCCTTCTGTTTGGATAACAAGGTATAATACATTCTCAAGTGATCTGTCACTGATCGAGGATGCCTGATTCAGGTGTGTGTTCTTCATTGTGTTCTACAACACTCTTTGTTGTGGGACACACTAAGAAGAGAAGAGCAACTGTCAGGGCCCATCTCGCTCCAACTCTGGAGGGCTGCCCCTGCCTCTCTGAAAGCATTCCCAAGCCTTTGTTTGCTGGAGAAGATAGAGAATTGAGCAGAGATAGTTCTGGGTGACTGCTCTAGGTGTTATGGGAAAAGAACTCACATACAGGATTTGCTGCAGGGACATTTTCAGGAAAAAGGGATTGTTCTTCCAATAAACAAAAGCAGCAAACAGTAAATGAAGCTAAGCTAATCTAAACAGGCTAAATATTCTTGCTAGACACCTGCAGAAATGGGTGATGCTAGGGCCAGGTTATGCAAGTAAAAGCTGCTGCTAGTGTGTAAAGAGGGTATTAGATGTGATACTTAAACCATTAAAACATGCTCACTGAAAAAATTATCCATGACAAAGTGCATGATCTCTCTTTGCACGATTCCCTCTGTTTGACATGTACAGCCATATAATGGCAACAGATCCCTGCCTTCAAAGACCTTTTAAGATTAAATGGGATGAGGAGAAAAGAAAACTTTTAAGATTCCAGCTTTGTTTCTCCAATACCACACACCTTCACTCTGGGATATAACACCCTCCTTCCCCCCACAAGCCAGCCTGTGAGCTCAAGTAGATGTAGTTAGACAATACAAAGAATTCCTCCGAAACACTTCATACAGAGTGGCAGTCCCGGAGATGTAATCCAACGCCATTCTTAAGCTTCATAATGTCCATGGTGATCAGGGGGGTGGCCAGTGAGACAAGCCTCGACATAGCTGGGTTCAAACAGCTCCCTCATTCTCTAAAGCAAGGCTTTGTTCACAGATCAATCCAGTCTTTTTTTCTCTCAACAAAGCCACGACGTTTAACAGCAGGATTAAAAGCCCCATATCCCAACATTGGCACTTAGCTAAAGCAACAGAGCTGAGAGCTGAACACTGAAGTCTGATGCACAACTCTGTTGTTTGATTCATTAATTGGGA
Organism: Amblyopsis rosae; assembly: GCA_025399935.1. Lineage (NCBI taxonomy): Eukaryota > Metazoa > Chordata > Actinopteri > Percopsiformes > Amblyopsidae > Amblyopsis > Amblyopsis rosae. The sequence continues at coordinate 4,180,098 of JAODTR010000002.1, read as the reverse complement.
CACTTTAGACCCTGAAAATTAGGCTATAAGGTTTCTGCTTGCAAACTTCAACCTAATTTCCCCAACGTTCCCATAATGTCTTTCAAAAATACTGAATCCAAATGAATTCACAAACGTTTACTTACATTTTATTTGAGCGGTACTGTGACACATGGTACGGCAATCATGACACTATTCCCATACAACATCAGCTTGTGAATGTGGTTAAAGTAAAAAAAAAAAAAACTTACGTTAACAACTACGAAAATGAAGATGTCATCTTACCAAGCAAGGTCTATCCAACACCAACTATTGCATGTTATCCAATATGTCCCAGGGCAGGGTGGGTTAGTGGTTAGAGTGACTGACTACAAGTCAAAAGGTTCTTGGTTCAATCCCTGTGCTACCTGTAAGAATTCAAGATGTCTAGCCCCAACTGACTTCTTAGTACTTATGATTGTACTCAAAATTGCTTGGTTAAATGGCATTGCTACTTCAGGATGTTGTTTTATTGCAACAGAGGGAACATTTTAACCATTTTCAAATTGCTATTTGATAAGAAATGTACAGAGGACGTAAATATGATTAGCTTTTACATATCACAATTAGATTTTTTTCACAAGGATTAATACAATTGTTATAGTCTCATTCAAGATCTTCTGTGGATTTAAACCATAGCGCATGAAAAGATGTTACTATTACCATCTTCACAGTCAGATTTACACACTGTATACATGTGTGTTACGTCATATAACAGCAGGTTAGCTTACCTCGTTCACGAAGGTTTCTGAACAAATTAGATGATCCTTTCCAGGCAGGTGGGGTTTCAGCCAGAATCCTTTCTAATTCCTTAAAGAAAATATATCAAATCTCTGCATTTTTGCTTTAGGTAAGACATTTTCATGTAATTTTATTGGTATAGTATTATGGTAATTATTGGTTAAGGGCTTTACCCAGATAAAAAGTAAACATTGTCTTACTTTAGATGTGGGGTGGGTGACATAGGCATAATTTCAACTTTTTTATAATTTTGCATTTATTTACATTGAATTATTATTAATTGATTCCACAAAATCACTCACCTTTTTTGTGAGTGACTTCCACATTGTTCTACCTGTAATTTGTGAAGCAATTTGTGAGTAGTTGAACATTGTTATATTTAAGACCTACCAAGTATCCATAAAGATGACATGAATGAGGATGAAAATGAGAATGAGTTAGCATACTGGTGCTGAAGACACTGATGTGAACACAGGTGTCTGAGTGGATGGCTGCCAGCCGCACAGCAATATAAACTCAGTATCTCCAGAACACATTCCAACAGTCAATAAAATACACTAAGGTTGTAAGATAAGGTGGACCCTCGTAAAAACACCTAGGTGGGTAAATCAATTGTCCTATCGCAGTACTGCCACAATGTTGGTGTCCATAACCTTTTGCTGATACATTTTAAAGCCTGTACCTCAAGATAACTTTTAGGCCTCATAGGAAGAAATGTAAAAATTGCATTTAAACCTCCAATCTAGAGAGTACCAGGCTACCACGGTTAAGTGGCTCTACTCCTGATAACAGTGTGCTGCTATTTGGTAACTATGGAGTCAGATGCATGCATTTAGATGGGGGAAACTTCACTCACTCAGAAAGGCCACAGTCAGGTTCAAACCCAAGACCTTTTTCTTTTATTTGTAGGCAAAATGTACTGGCAATAAATTGTTGTTTGTCTCCCAACGACCTCGCCTTGATGTGTTATCTCCAGAAATTAAACCACAACCAATTATGTATAGTGATCATGTCCAAGGCCTTCTTAAACATTCACAATAATGGCACAAAAAATAATTATTTACAGCCACAGTATAATAATAAAATGGCACATTATGGCAGTATTTCGCAACATTTGTTGCCTACATAAGAAATGTGGTTTAAACTCTGTCCCAGATTATTATTCATGTCCCCCATTAAAGGCCAATAAATCCATGTCTGAACCATTAATGGTCCAACTGATATGAACGATAATAAAACACTGTCATCAGGGTGTCTGATGATTACATTTATGACACAGTGATGAACAAAACACGGATGTCATGTTGTTTGGTCTGTACATCTCTCCCTGCGAGTTTGTTACCACATAAATGAGCCATAAAACTGAGGCAGCAGGTAAAGATGCCTATCTTTATGCAGGTGTTATGGCTATAGCACTTCTAGCCAATCATAACTTCTTCCTTCACAAGGCCTTCACAACAAAGGTGTTCCAGAAAACAGTGCAGGCTTCATTCAAACAACATTCAATAACTACTACATGCGTTTATACGTATGATACCACTAACTACATTTTGTAAATAATGTCAAGCAGTTTAAGTAATTGTTTAAATACACAGAATGCATCCAGTTGAATTCAATTGTAAACCAGAGGCAATTATTTGTCCTATACTTCTTGCTTTTGATATTGGAAAGGAGACAAATCAAATCAAATCACATGCATGGTGGACTACTCACCCGTCGGCTCATTCAGTGTGACAGACTCAATGAAGTTGAGGGGGGTCATAAAGAGCTGGCCCTCGTGTTCAATTGAACTGAACAAGCGGAATCTGTTCTCAAAGGTGGACATGTATGCATCTCCATCATCCAGATCATATGGCTTGGCCTGTGAACACACACATGCATACGCACATCCATGATACTAATAACACCGTCTGAAACATGGACTTGTACAGGACGGCAAGCCCACAACTCAATTACATAGATGGTCAAACCTGAATAAAACAGTCTGAAAGACCGCCTCCATTTGGATTAGATGGAGGCCTGGAAGCCTCTTGTCACGCACAGTAGCAGCCATATGGAGCAACAAAGAGGCCCATGCTCTGATTCACTGACAGGGCACACGTTATGTCAGGTCTCTTTTTCATCCCTTTGCTCCAGATAATGTCCCTACAAATGTTCCAACCCAGCCAGATCAGAAGGCAAGACTGGTGAAGACAGAGTAGATCTCTCTGTTGGGTGGCAAACTGCCAGGTCCACTTGGCATGGAGCTAACACCCAGGGAATGTGCCCCCCCCCCCCCTCCTCCTCCTCCTCCCCACTGCTTAACCATTAAACCCCTTCTAGCCATGGCAGCTCTCATCAAATGTCAGACCGTGTCCAGTTTCCTGCATCCCTGCCTGGATTCCTGTGTCAATACCAGCCAGGGTTACACCAGCCTATGGTGGTATGAAAAACTGAGGGAAAGCTGGTCTCAAATATATTTAGCTAACATACCATGTACTATGTCAAATACTTATTCAACAATGTCTGCACAGATCAAATTAAATAGAGGGATGTCTTAGAGTAATAGCCTACTGTAGGCTACATATAGGCCGCATTGTTGTATCGTGTCTGTGACAGGTGAAGCAAATTATTTGTGTGTGATACATCATTCTTAAGGATTTCTATGTATTATGTATTATTTATTGGATATTCATACATTAGGCCTATCTTTTAGAAATGGGTTTGAAAGCAAAGTATTTTTTCCATCCCGAAAATAAATAAAACGTGACGTGATGTAAGACATATTGTTTACCAATTTCCATTTTCAGCACCAAAGGTTGTGGATAGCTCCTTTATGTTAACGAAACAATACGCATATTGCAACGTCTGTTTACAAAAAAAACCGATTAGGCTATTTCTGAATAGTATTTCTGAATAGGTCGTGGTCAAATGTCTAAATTGTACGCATGTTTTATTACTGAATTGCATGCATTTAAATAGACATGTCTTCGCCAAAAAATCTACATCCTGAAATGTCCCACCATACCTTATCGGTCGCCGCTACTGACGGCAATGCCAGATGTAAAACTCGAGCTTCGACATGGCTTGCCAATCCTGAGCTCCTGCTATCAACTAAATCAAAATACCACACGACACCTGCAGCACCCGTTGTGACGCATAGTCCGGCTGCAATACGTTTCAGCGTTTTTGAAGTAATGGGGAGTTGTTTCCCCAGCGCAATTTCTCCTGTTTTTGAGATGTTAGTGAAAGCAGAAAATAGCCGGCGCAGGGCAGCCATGGTTGTTTACATTCAGATAACGGAAGGGAGCTCTAGGCGATGCAGTTCTGTTTCCTCGCGAGAAATGCCGAGGGTATTTTTACTCTGTAATCGTAGAGCTAGAGGACTGTCGTGTTCTCGGCGCATACTGTATGCCGTTGCTTATGTTGCGGCTAGACATTAGAGCGAATTTGTTTTTTTGTTTCCCCTCCTCCCTGGGTGTTGACACGTTGTTGAGTTAGCCTGCATTAGTTAACCGTGTCATCAAAGTAATGCAATAAATAAAATACTTTAAACTTTAAATCGTTTGTTACAAGTAAGTCAAGTGTTTTACTTGTTTAAAACTTTTAATAAAACAATCTGTAGTCTCTCTCTCTCTCTCTCTCTCTCTCTCTCTCTCTCTCTCTCTCTCTCTCTCTCTCTCTCTCTCGTTGTAATGCTTGGGAGGGAGAAGAAATCTCTGCCAGGGCACGTCTGAACTGTGACAGCCCCGCCCATTACTAGTGCTGTGGTTTTGCACCTGCCTCACCGCTCCTGCCACTTTGAGCGCAGAGCTACAGCAGCCCCTTACCTGCACTGCAGTGATACATCTCTCCTTCTTCTGAAACCCCCGTTGAACCAAGGTGGCATCATTCGGTAACAGGTATGCAACATTGGACCTGTCTAAAGAACGTGGGCTACGAGTAAACAATACGACCAGTCTATCTGCAGCACATTCAACTGCGGTGGTGTGGTATTGGTCAAACGATCGGGAATTTGCGCATGTTTCATGTCAAGGGAATTATATCCAACCTTGTCCGTCGGTCTTGCATAACTGGAAAAATGGACGTAAACATGCAATAGGTGACAGTATAGTAACCAGGTACAACGCACAAGCGCTCCCTATAGGCACCACCTTACTGAACTTTACCCGCTCCGGCTGTGACGCGCCAGGGGAATGAACGCGATGGCTGCTTTGGGTGAAGTTGGAGGATTCTTGCAAGGCATTGATGGGGTTGGACACGTTGGGTCCCATTTCATCCTGACCCCTCTTGGGGACAGTCAAACACTGTTGGGAGATCAGCTTATACCCGGGGAAAGGCTCTCTCGGAGTACAACGGCGGATTTAACTCACCTAAAAGGAATTCTCAGAAGAAGACAGTTATATTGTAGAACTGGATTTCACTTAGAAATACTTCCGGATGGTACTGTGCAAGGCACGAGAAAGGACCATAGTCGCTATGGTAATATTATTTACATTATATATTATGGTAGACACAGTTAACCCATTTAAAATATTTAAAATATGTTTTCCTTTTATTATTATTATTATTATTATTATTATTATTAAAGTTATTATTATTATTATTAGTAGTAGTAGTAGTAATAGTAGTAGTAGTATTAGTATTAGTATTATTATAGTAGAATGCAGTATGAATAACTAATCATGTTTCCAAGCTTATCCAGTATGTCTTGTTCAAGCACATATAGAATATCCATGATATTCCCTTCCAGGTATTTTGGAGTTCATAAGCCTTGCTGTTGGACTGATTAGCATTAGAGGAGTGGACAGTGGCTTGTACCTAGGGATGAATGACAAAGGAGAGCTGTATGGCTCCGTAAGTATACCCACTGCATTCATCTGGGCTTAATGTTTGCTCGTCATCACCCTTCCAAATCGATATTTATACACATAGACACTGACATCATAGACTAGTTTTGGAATCTGTTCGATGAATGTACAGCAGCGTGTATCAAAGTAAAAGTAATTATTAGCTTCTAACCTCAGATATAATTGGTCCCAATTGGCACATCTCTGCCTATTGGTGCTCCATTAGTATATGTCCCTGACAACCATTTAAACCGCGTTGTATCTTGTTTCCCGTTGGCCAGGACAAGCTGTCAGCTGAATGCGTCTTCAGGGAGCAGTTTGAGGAGAACTGGTACAACACGTACTCCTCCAACCTGTACAAGCACGGTGACAAGGGGACGCGTTACTTCGTGGCGCTGAACAAGGATGGCACGCCGAGGGACGGGACCAAATCCAGGCGGCATCAGAAGTTCACCCACTTCCTGCCCCGGCCCGTGGACCCTGACCGCGTGCCGGAGCTTTACAGGGACATCCTGGGCCACAGCTGAGAGCATCTGTTCCAGCATGGGAATAGCTGCTGATGCTACTGATGCAGCCCTCACAGGCAGCAGATGGGGGATGTGGCCCGGAGACCCAGGACGGCAGACATTGGAGCCGGCGGCCCCCCACACTATAAGGATAAAGCCCGGGGGTGTGGGGGAAGGGGGGATGGGAAGGTGGTGGGGGAGCTAGGGGGAGGAGTGAGGGGGAAGGGGGAAGGGGGGGCCTTGTCAGAATGCATGGGCCAATCTCTCAGCAGCCGGGAAGACGGTCCAGAATGTCTGACTGCCATGCACGGCAACCATGAGGGGGTCGTTTGTTCCAGAGGCCGGCACGACCCCTGCCAGTACCTGTGTGTGGAGTAGAAGAAGAATGGAGAGAGACAGAGGTAGACAGAGAGAGGGAGAGAGAGAGAGAGAGAGAGAGAGAGAGAGAGAGAGAGAGAGAGAGAGAGAGAGAGAGAGAGAGAGA
>JAODTR010000002.1:4114795-4169950 GCA_025399935.1 Amblyopsis rosae | reverse complement strand
TGTGTGTGGAGTAGCATAAGCATGGAGAGAGAGAGAGTGAGACAGAGAGAGGGAGAGAGAGAGAGAGAGAGAGAGAGAGAGAGAGAGAGAGAGAGAGAGAGAGAGAGATAGGGATGCAGAAGCTGAGCATGAGAGCGTTTCCTCTGTGCTGGGTCGGATGTGTTTCTTCAGACAGTGAAGCCAGTTGGCATGGATTCAGTGGGAATCTGCGCTATCACGAGAACGGTATTTTAATTTGGTGTCAGAGAACTTTAGTTTGTTCAGAAGGACTTTGAAGGAATTTATTTTATGTTTTATTTTCTTTCTTTTTTTTTTACCTGTGACGTGTTTGCAAAGATCAAAATGTAACATTTTATTTATTCATTTTTAGATACATATATATTTATGTTATATATTTATTTATTTCAGAATATATTTTTTACAGTTAGACAGCATAGAAGAAAACACTAGTAATTGTAATAATTAATAAAATGTAAAGACATTATATATCCTTTACAATACGCTTGGTCATAATGTCTCCTTTATGGGGTTGCAGTAAGCTTTACTCTATACTGTATGTGTCTGTGACTGCACAAGGAATTAGCATAAACCCACCACAACCCAAATGCATTATTACCAATTCTGTGAATACACGGGTGACACATGGTTAGTTAATAAAGAGAAGACATTCAAATTTTTTCATGATCATTATGAACAAATGTTATATTTAATGACGTAATGACATGTTGTATTAGAGCAGTATCTCATACAGTGTATTCAAATTCAAATACTTAATACAAGTACAGGTATAGCAATTAGTAAGTAGTAAGTTCTTGATTTAAGAATTTGAAATGGAAGCGACTTGTAGACTTGTGGTGACACATTGGTTGATTGGTAAATGAAATTGGTTACAAAAAAGCATAACTAAATAGAAAACTTTGAAATGATCGTTGTGGTGCATATGTATTTGTCATAATTCATGTGTGCATCTATGTGGAGAAATCGAGGACTTGCTTGGTGAAAGCAAGACATAAGACAAGTATTATGCTGCACAATCTATGTAAAGCGCATAAAGATAATTTATTGCAAACATCTTGTCAATAGGAGCTTTAACTATATTTGTTTATCACAATGATACAGCATACTCGTAAAACCAGCCATTTATATTTATAACTCCAATTTTAACAGGTCAGTATTTTTAAAGTGTACTTTGCTGGTTGTATTTAACATTTTGTGTGAGTCCAAACATATAAACCCACTTATGAGATCAATGTTGTCTTTCCTTTATGGTTGCCATTATGCTGAGAGACAAGACAGCGTTCCTATGCATGCATTAAACTTCAAAGCCTCTCACTTTGGGAGCTTTTGAATGTAGTGGCCTCACAATGACACAATTGGGACCAAATGAAAACTCAGACCCAGCCACTTGGCCGCTGTATAAAACTGGAGGTCAGAGTGATAAGGATTAAGTAACGTCTGTTGACAGTTTTAGACTTATAGTTTTGAGACATATTAAACAATGACAATGCAGTTTGCCAAGACATATCTTTGACCTGAAATCTTTTTGTGTACCTTGATTTTGTAACATCTTTTCCTCTCATCTGCTGACAGCTTCAATGTAGTAGAAATATTTATAGGGGCCTGTCTTCAAAGGGGAGTGGGGGGTTTACATGGCGCTGATTTCCTTTATTTTGCTATTAACCCAAATAATATTAAGGAAACTTAGTTATGGTTGGAGTTTGAGGTTACAAAGCATATTATCACATAAACAATAGTTTCAATTGTGATTACATTATTTTAAAATATGCATCCATTATGTAACATCTTTGTTCAGCTTCCTCTGTGGTCTGGAGGAGGTCTGTGTCGAAGCATGAAAGCTAAACCTGTGATATCAGCATCTGTATGATGGCAAGCCAGCAAGCGTCTGATATGGGGATTCTACGCCACTGCCAGCTCCCGCTCGTCTCTGATACTACGGGACTTTCCCATCTGCACACCTTGAACATCAACACATATCTCACTCACATTAATGACAGATATAGCTTATATTATAACCTATGTTGGCATGGGCATCCCCAGTCACACCACATCAAGATATTGTTTTTACAACAATATCTTGTGATTACAACTCGCAAAAGGAATTGTACTTCTGTTGCTCTCCTGTTTTTAGATTTTTTTGGACAGTCATCTCTCCTGGTCAAGCCCTGCAGGTTTGTGCTAATGCCAGGCATCTTAACTTGCAAGAGAACAATGAACCAACTATGTCAGCTATCGCTGCACAATATTCCTTCTACCCTCCCATCCAAAGTGCTGTCAAAATAGTTTCTGTATTGATCTCACCACCAGCCGCAAACTTGCAACAGTTCTGTCTTTGTGAGTTCCCACATGAAAGACCTCCAAAGCGCCTAACATTTCACAACACGGAACTTAACCGCCGTTACCTTTTCGTTTCTGACTGAGAAAAACAGACGTTGAGTGTATGTAAGATACCCGCCCACCCCCATCCCCCTTAAGCTCTGACACATTTAAAGTCACCTCTCCAAGCGGGCTGCAGCCTGACATGAGTTACCTGACGCCCAGAAGTGCTCTCTGGCACTTGTTAAACGGCTGCTTTGGAGTGTACCTGACCTCAGACACTGCTTTTGTCTCCTTGCTGCACCTCCAGCAGGGGATCTGTGGTTCTAAAGCCCTCATCCGTCCCAGTCCTGGGGGCTGTCTCATGCACTTAATGGACACTCCCTGACTTTCATCGCCTCCTCAGCCTTATAGGGCTCTCCAGGAAACCCAATCAAGTGTGCGAGAATGTGCTTGTGAGAGAATTGTTGTGCGTGTGTGTGAGAGAGCTTGTGTGCATGTGTGTGTGCATGTGTGTGTTTATATGGCACGGGTCCACAGGCAGGTGTGGAAGTCAGTGATCTTCCGCATCTGTCTTCACAGTCCGTTCAAACAACACAGGTGTTCCCTCTGCACCCAAGCTCTGCCTGCCACTGTGATCTCAGCCCCTCTGTTTGTCAGCTGGGGATATACACGGTGAGCTACCACTGTGGAGGCTTTTGTTGTCTGTCCTCAATTATCACAGAGCATAATTTCTATATTTAGAAGGCAGGGCAGCGGAGGGGCGTGGAGGGAGCCCAGCGCTCACCTGTTGTTATAAAGCCATGGTCACTTCTAAGAGTGTGTTTGCTGAGGGATGCTGTCTGCAGCTTTGTGCCATTTGAATCCTGCAACTATTGATTTCAGGCTCTTTGTTGTTTGTTTATTCCCAAGTAAATTGCCATGCTCACAAATTATGAGCTGCAAGGCTGTTTATAGGGATTACATCACAAGTGTGAGTGTAGCATTATACACTTTATTTTTTTGTGCTTTCATCCCTGAAAGATTCGTGTCAAGAAGGAAGTTCTGTAAAATCCTGATATGCTGCAAAAATTTGTTAGTTTAACCATATTAATCAAACTCTGAATCCAGCACACTATGCATCTATCTACATAAAGTATCTGTCATGTACAGATGGCATGGTTAAATACAGTAAGCTACTTTGAATCACATATACACATTTGGTTTATTGCTCTTCTTTTGACTTAAATCATGTTTTGTGTCATGCCTTCCGCAAACGGCAATTAGACCTGCATACCAGATTTACTGACACCCCGCATCCCAACATGACAGCTCCAACGGAAAATATGCACCCATGTTTTCCATCTCCATGGAGACAGTGGTAGAAAACAACAATGTTTTAAGTGTTGCTGAAAATGCAGTTTGGCTTCCTCATCATTTTTGTCTCCTGCTTTTAACAAGGCCCACATCGTGAGAAACAGTCCCGAGTGACCAACCATGTTTTACCAACCAAGGCATCAGAACATTGTGCACATGAGGAAGAAGTGCCGCTGCTACAGCAAACAAACAATAAAGTACTGCAACGTTACGCCATCACAGTCATGAGAGATATGAGAGGTGGTACTTGTAACATACTGTAGACACTATAAGATAATAGTCTCATAATCATAGCACAGGGCCTACTGTTATTTGGTCAAATAAGTGACATATTGTGACATAAGTGATATTTAATATGTTATTGCTCATAAACACACCTACTATAGCTACATAGCTATAACTAGCCTATTAGCACTGGCCTATTTCCAACCAGACAGCGCTAGCAGTATGTTTCCTCCTCGTGTTTAACCTCTAACTTCACGGCCTGCCTTCCTGCCAGCGTCAGTAGCCTCCAGCCCCTCACATCTGCTGACCAAACCAGCGTGGGGGTCCCCACAGTGCAGGCATGTCACCCTCACCCCTGGCCCATGTGTCCACAATACAGAGCCACAAAATTAGGTCTTGACATTTGGTCGCTATAATTATCCCCTGGAAATGCATGAGGCATCAATTAGGCTCTCAGCACCATGACAGTTTATCCCTACAGGACATAATCTCCTAGCCGGATTCCTCGGGCTGGACTGCCCTGTCAGGGCAAACTCGCACACGCACGCGCACACACACACACACACACTAAAGACATATCCTTCATTCATACATGATGCTTAATTTACCTTGCACTATCATGAGTCTCCTGTATGTGAATTGAATTAGCGCGGAGTCATTGGATGAGTCAGTGTAATTCATCACCATTACAAATGATAGATGTTTTAAAATAACCTATACATGGAGGTAGTGGTGGGTCGCTCACTGCTGCCACAGTGATAGCCTGACAAGTTCCTTTGATTTCCCACCTCTGGTGCCGCCTGACAGCTTTTTCCCCCATCCCAAAGGGCTCTGTGAGCTTTGGGGTCAGAGAATAGGTCAATTGGTTAATTTCCATAGCTTGTACTTTAAACATTCTTCTAGGCTTTGGAGGCAATTCAATCAGCAGTGAAAACATTGTTTAGCAGCACAGAAAGACCAGGAGTCATTAGTGATGCAGATTTCATAATCCAGATGAATCTTTCATTTGAAAGAGACATAGCCTAAATAGACATGCTTGTTATTTTCGCTTTTTAAATAATTGTTTTGTGTGTAAATGTATGCTTTACAAAACAATAAAGAAACTCAAAAATAAAAATAAATGATATTATACTGTAAGTGCTTGCAATAGATTTAATTGTAATGTAATTAATTAAGTGGTTTAATAAAGGTAAGAATACATTTAAGTACAGTGATCTGATGTTAATACATAGTTCACTAGAGAACATATGTTCAATTAATCAAGGGAAAAAGCAAATTTGCTGCCTATTATAAGATGACAGTAATCAATTTCCTTAGGTCACGTTGAAATAATTCAAACATCTATTAAAACTCTTTTTCAGAAGGTAATTGTCTGTGTAAATAATCTAGAGTGAAGTTTACTAAAGCGCTAACTAATGCCAAAGTGAGTGCATCTTTATACTGGTGGAAGAGGCCATAGGCAGGATTGTACTCTCACTGCCTACTGGTGAAAGTGGAAATGTGCTTTGTTGCCTCTAAGTCAGGCGGAAAATTGCTAACCCATTTGTCATTGTGTGCCAAGATGTAGAGGTCACCCAATGGATTCCTTCATGACAAGCGTACGGAATCAAATGTTTTTCCATGGCCTCTCCCGTTCACACCTGCACAGCCAGGTAAAATAACAAAACACAGGCCTTAAAAGAGAAAAGAGGACTTAGCGAGACTTAAATACGGGGGAGAGAAAAATGATATGCGAGAAGAATTTACCATGAAACCTTGCACGTCAATTGGCCATTTCAGCTCATTTGAACCCGATATACATTTTACTCACAGTGGCAGATGAAATGCCAGGTTCTGGCCAACAGCCAGCCCTTCCAATACCACTAATTATCCCTGCCTGAGTCCTCAAAGCAAGTACAAAAGGATGTTGGAGGTTATCTCCTTGGTCAACATAGCAGCTGGTTGCTTCAGTCATAAGAGGATAAGAGGGACATTGGGTTTTCACTGAGCAAGTGGGTAATATGCCTGAGATGTTCTCTACTTTGGCTGTTTAAAGAGACCAAACGGTATTAAAACAATGTGTCATCTAATATTTAAAACACAATTTGACGTAAGTACACATCATTATTGTGGAAACATGAGCTCTCTCTACAAGACAACAGCATCGTGCTAACCAGATGTACCTTACATCCTATTAATCTGTCCCTCCTACGAGGTAAGACTGCACACAGTAAACCACAGGATGCAACATGAACAGGCCATGGCAAGTGATGCACAAGTGCTGCTTCAGTCCAACTTGTGTAGATCACAAGCAGTCACAGCAGACCCACGTTACCTTTACAGCATTTGACAGATGCATTTAGCAGACTTACGTTTGTATATATACAGTATACTGTACGTACACCGTAAGCAGACATCCTGTTATATTATATTAATCATCTGGGCTAACGTAGATATCCATTTAACAACATACAGTTCAATACATAAACATACCATTCAGTCCTCAAAAATAATCGCTGCTTATAAACGTGTAGAATTGATCCTCACATAGAACAACAAAGAAGAATCAATTCTCAGAACCTACAAGTTGGCTTTAAAAGGCACATATTATAGAGACATATGACTATTATGTGAGCAGCTTTGTGGAGACGATGGAGAACCCAGGCAGGTGTGCTTAGTGAAGTGGGAAAAGCGGCAGTGACCATATAACCCAGAGAGAGCAGACGATTCAGACTTCTGTGCCTGCTCCTACTGTGGTCTGCTATGGGAGTGTAATACATAATGTTGTGGTGCACTTCAAACAGGCACAGAGCCGATCCTCCTCCACAGCAATAACTTAGAGTGCTTCTGGGGGAAGGAAATCCCCTGGCCAGGAAGGCAAATCACTCCATTTCAAGAAGAAAGCTCAACCTCGTAGACTCCACCTTAAAATAACAAGCCCAAAACGGTGTCATAATGGATAACGATATGGAGCACAGTGTTGCAGTGTTCACCTTAATCTATGTACAAACTTCCACAGCATGCAATTCCATGATTTCTTGGGTAGAGTTTAACGGCCCACGTTCAAACACAACTGATTAAACTTCCCCACCTTACTAATCCATGGGCTAAAATGACAGCCTGGGGCCGTGCTGTCTCTCATTCATGTTTTACTGTGACAAATTGAAATGGCAAATAAACAAGTGTGGGCCGACAATCTCAAGGTTTAATATCCCCTAAGTAAGTATGTTTCTGCCAAGATCGCAGTTTTGTTTGTACTAAAATACCAATGGGTGCCAGCCCTGTATTTTCAGAGCAGAACAGCATGGCTTTATACCAGGTAATTACACAAGATTAAAATTGACATGCATCTGATAACGTAATGTTACTAGGTGCATATGCATTGTATTATCTGAACATAAAAAAGTAAGCAAACTCTAGAATTTAGGTACAGACCCAATAACAGGCTGCTTAGGACTGCTGAATGCTCCTGGGTTATTAAGTTGCAGAGATAGAAAAGTTAATCAGTAAAGCACATATAGGTCTTTATTTTGTGGGGGCCTGTTTCTTTCTGTATAGTCAGCAATAAACTGCTAGACCATTCCTATGTCACATTGTGACAGAAAGGTGCAGCTTCACCTATAGTAGTGCCAACTGGTACTGTATGTGTTTTATTAATTAGTATTATTAATATATTAAGTTTTATTAAATTATAATTTAATTGAGTCTGTATTTTCCTATATTTTCAATATATTCATGCTGTTGCACTACATGTAACCTATATTTGAAAGAATATTCCTTATTTGATAATACAAAAGATAATAGTCTGTTTCCAAATAGTATTCTATCAATTCTTGAAAGAAAAAATGTATCATTGAAAAAACATGTATGACTTAGTGAGGGATGCATGCAGGAAATAATACAGAAATCAATTAGGTGCACATTTCCTCTTTATTAACTAGTGTGAAATATCTCATAGTGTAGCCTACTCAGGCAAACATGCATTGCTCCAGATCTAAGATGATGCCTTGCAGGAGTCCTGCCTACTAATACTGTAAGGCATGTATACCTTTCCGCAACTAATTATCATTCAAATCTGGCCAAGAAAAGAATGGTTGAACTCACAGGAAATATCATATTTAAGCATTCTAGAATGACCCTCATTCTTCTTTATTATGCCATGACCAAGTGGATGTCAGCATTTTCTGCTCCAATACACAGAAATAATACTTCAAAGCCCTTAGCGTCTAAAAATGGTATGAGGTTCCCTTGTTCAAATGTCCTTAGTGACTGAACATTCTGCTGGAAAACAATATTGTTTACTGGGCTTGCTCTAATAGAGTGCTCCAGTTCATATCATTGCTATGTTTAGTTTGCTGGGCCAGGTGCATTTTTATTGAATCCATACTTATCAGTGAGGTGATCCGAAATCTGATGCCAGCACCGAAATTGGTTTCAAGGGTAAGATTAGAATTAAATATCACACCAAATGGCCTAGGTACATGTGCAGGTTGGAGTGTTGGTTGATATAATGACATCAAGGATTCAATCAAGCCTCAAAGCCTCAACATTATATATCCCTTAATAAGTAGAGTGTTTTCATTCACCACTTTATTTCTGGAAAACATACTCCTAAAGTGTTTACAATGCGGATTGCTGTCTGATCAAATTGTATTACTTTAATTAATGTCTACATAAACAATGCAGCAATAAACATGAGTATTACTACTGTAAAGTACATTGAATACCAATAGAGACAGCAACACATACCTTGAACAAGGGTTTAATTTATTGTAAAGCTTGATGAATTAATATTGAGGTATGGAAGAGTCAAAGTTGAAGGGTTTAACAAACTTTCAATGTTACTTTCTACTCTATGTGGTTTCGAGCACAATAAGATAAGAAAAAAATTAGTTTTTGACCTGTTAGTGGTAAACAATATTATGTCTAAGACTGGAGCCCCAGCTCATCTTTATACCTGCCTGCTAGGGCAGATCAAAGTGGATCTCTGTGCACATTAGGAAAACACAGGGACTCATTTTGAGTGCTCAAAGTGTTACACAGATGCTTAGCCATACATTCCCCCTGTCAGAGACATACAAAGACAGTTTTCTGGGAGGAGAAAGGCATGCAATTTCTCCAACATGCCTCACCTGTGGTGACCAATCACAATGGTAGATACAATCCCAAGCCCTGAAGGAAGATCTGTGAGGGTTTATGCTGTCATTGGTGGATGTTTTACAATCTGGTGTTATACATCTCACTGCTAATGTTTATTTTCACTGGGACCACCTCATTCCTTTGGTCTGACCTATAAAGATGCCATGTGCAATCATAACACGAGAACATGTTTAACTGTCGGCTGGGAAGAAGACTTAACACATTCATTTAGCTTCTATTGTGTCAACAACCAAGGTGTCATTACATGACCTAGACTCTTCTCTTCATTTTTCAGCTGTACATGCACACACGCGAAAAACACATACTGTGTGAAACGGTGTTGCTGTATTTTGTCATTTATGACAAATTATTCCTGTTAATAGTAACATCTAATTGGGTTGGTGGTAAACGGAGAAGGCAAATGGATGGTGTAGATTGACTGCATTCGTTGGTTCAGTGGTCAGAAGAGAGGCCAACAGGAAACGGTTGCGCCGGGCTCCTGAAAAAGGTGAATGGTGGCCCATGCTCAGAAGCCCATATTGTATTCCATGAGCCGCCATGGTTAGTTCACCTGCACTCAATGTCAGGCTTATTAGCCCAAACAAAAGATTCCTTTATTAAAGGCCAGTGGAGATATGACAGACACAACATTGGCATCTATACAGGTAAATAATGTGCTTTTGTATGGGAATGCATCCACTGCCCAGTTCAGTATGCCAGGAGTTCCACTGCTAGGTTTGATGGATAATGTAAGATTAACCTTTTTTGAAGAAGAAGAAGAAGAAGAAGAAGAAGAAGAAGAAGAAGAAGAAGAATAAGAAGAATAAGAAATGCCATTTAAAGGGTAAAGTTGGAGAGCTGTAATTCCCAGGGCCACTTGGGTTTAATGACAGCTGCAGATATATCATGGCAGGCCTAGTAAAGGAACCCTCGGCCTCCTGAAATCTTTCATGATCTGAGACAGCATCAGATCAATATAAAAGCATCGCTGATAGCCTGAAGTGCTGAGTCTAGAAGCAGTACAAAAGACGACCAGACATTCTGGACATGGGCCCTCCTTAAATCCTTTTTTATGCATTTGAAGCCTAAATCTTTGCAGGTTAAGGACTGAATCTTTCAGAAGTATTCAGGCATAAATGGTGTTTTCCTTTGCCATGTCTCTGGTCTTGCACGGGCCTCGCTCGCTGTGATGTTGTTGGCGACAGAGAAGAAGAAGAAAAAGGCTGATGACAAGGCACTTTGATGTTACTTATCGCAAGGCACTATCAAAGCCATCTAGATGACCCAGACAAAGTACCACCATCTCCCACAGCTCGGAGCACAGCGTGGTGAGATGAGAATGATCTCCTCAGGGGAGGGTGGTCCACTCTTGCAGACCACAGTGAAGACACTGGATCCTGAATGACACGAGATGATCTGAACGGTAATCTGGGGTATCTGTGTTTTAAAGCAAATTTAACAAATGCAGGACCATATAAAAGATAGGAGAAGAAAATCTACCAATAGCTATTACACAGTCTCACGCAAAACCAAAAGTCTTTCAATATTACAATTCTCTTTAGGGCATTGGCATTAGCAAACAGTGGCACAACTAAATAGAAAATAGAAAGGACTTTTCTATAAACTATGCATATATTATAGCTTGTATGAAAATATGATCACAGTCTCATATGATATGGTTTACTATTATTGTAGTTAACCATATCATTCTAATACAAACACAAAGGTTTGTGGCTCATAACGGCAATCTGTGTCTCTTTGCTGTCAGTGTATCTGTGACAGTAGCAACATAATTGTACACCACGTAACCATGCTGGCTTGCTTTGCTCTTCAAGGTCCTTCTAAGTGTGCCAACCTTTCAGAAGATGCATATCAGCTCATGGGGAGACAACGGGGGACAGATGAAGGCACGAGGGCTCAGAAGTGTGTGCTTTGCTTCCTCTACGGGGGCAGCAGACTTTAAAGGTGAAAAACAAATCAGAAAAGCTGCCTATTATATTATAAATATTAAATATTAAATATTATACGTTAATAAGTATATGTTCATATAATGTTAGGGCACTGGCCCATATAAAGGTTAGTGTGACATTTGGCACATCATGGCTGGTTATGTGTGGTCACACTACTTCATGATGATTAATATTAATTAAAGGTAATACAATAAGTATGTCATAGCATATACTGTATAGCTGCAATATAATGCACAGAAATATTTATACCAATTAGTGGCATCACAGTGGAATGAGAGAATGAATGAGCATACAGTATAAGTTGCTTTACGTAAGCACTGTATAAGGCCGCTCAGACCATTGCAGTATTCATGATAAGCAAAGGATTAAACAACACAATAAGGGAAAAGGGAAAAGGGGAATGGGGGGGCGGGGGGGAGCATGTATTTGGCACAGTATACTAAGGAATTTGATGTCCTCCTGTACTGTAGTGTTAGTTCAGAGCTTGTTCCTGCATGGAGGCACTTGTGCAGCACTGGGAAACCCCATCTCCCCGCCAGAGACTACAGATTCAAAGTGTACACACTGATGACATTCAGTCATCGTCAACAATACTGCCAGGTGTCAGCTTGTGGCTCCACAATAAAACACTACATTTTTTCCATGCTGGTAATGCCTGAGTTTACAGTATATATTCTAACTAGCATGAACTTGATAGTGTATAGTTTATAGGTTTATAATTGATGCATAAAGTAAAAGCATAATCTCTCTCTCTCTAGCTCTTGCATTTGATTAATATTAAATACATCTAGTAGAGCAAGCTAGTATACAATATATCTCGCTGTGTTCTTTTGCAATTGATTTGTCCTTTGTTATTTACTTTAAGTCTACTAGAGCAAAGATCTGAACACTTTTTCCTGCAATGAAAAAACTGAAAGACTGTATTATTTGAAACAGTATGAAATGTGGCTAATCATTATTCGAAAAAACTTTAGTTGAGTTGAAACCCTCTAACACGAGAGGAATTCTGCCATGGCAGAGATAAGGATAGACTTCTCTATTTGTCAGGGCAAGGGGCCTCTAAAGGTCCAAAGAATCTGTGGCCACACACTCTTTCTCCTACACTCTGACATTTTCTCAGCAGTATGAGGTTACGCACGAGGAGAAAGACATCTCCATCACCCAGCCTCCTTTTCTTTTGTTGTGGAGAAGCGGCCTTTTACTCTTTTACTTAGATGCAAAGCGAAGCATTCACTGAATTAGAATGGACAAGATGTTTTATTTTTAGATGACCTATGAATCACTGGCTATTTTTAACGATAGTTACTGCATGGTAAACTGACCTGTGACCTGTTAAATTCTTCCTGATTTGTAGAAAGGAGCAGAGATCAGAAAGTTTACCAAGGTACATGTCCGGGCGTACGAGCACTGCTCAGTAAGAGCTGTAACCTGCGCTGGCTGCAGGCTGTACCGGGTCACAGCCCACCCATGGGGGGAAGGTAGGCACTAGACAGGGTCAAAAAGGCTGTAGATGCTACATGTTCCCAGACAATATGTAGACAGCTTCACACAAACCACTGGCAGTCAAATACACTGTCATGAAAATGTTTTGGCAGCTAGAGGATTTATAGATCAATTCTACAACCACCTGGATTTACCTGTATAGAACCGCCTTAACAATACTGACACAACTTTATATTAAATCGTGTTGATTATTAGCTGCACTTTAAATCCAATGACATCTCTTTAAGAAGCGCAGGAGAAACTGCAAACAAGATGCAGCCAGATTGCTAGCAGATAGGATACAGACATTACTCTGAAAGGCGGTTATAGGATATCTAAAAAGGTCATTGTTCATCATCTCCAGCAAATGACTTTGTAAAAATGAGAGTAAGAGATGCAAACCAGCGGACCTATGCGATAGCAGGCCTTGTAAGAGGAGAGCGCTGATGCGTGAGTGAAAAGCGCCTTATGTCAAATGTAATTGTGGTCCCCTGAAAAACAAACCACTGATGTCCGATTTGATTCCCTGCTATTTGGGTCAAGTTACTTCCTGTCTGCTTTAAACGTATTTCCTTGACAATGGAGGTCCCGGGGAGTCTTTCGCTTTCTAATTTTTGTCTTTACCACCGTTAATAACCTAATTTTCTTGTCTATTGCTTGTATACTTCACTCAAAAGAGGAATTGACTGTTTCCTTTGACCTCTGATGTTAAAGCTATGAGTATTATATTGCCTAGGTAGGACTTCCCTCAGATTTGATCGCATAGCATATAGAGCAGTTAAAGATAAAACCTCCCTGTGTAGGTAATTTTCTTCAATTGTCTTGATTATTTTTATTTTGTGTCTCCGACCCATCCAACTCCGGTCCAACTCTAGTTACATTGCCATGGTCAAGGGCAATGGAAGGAGTGTTAAGCTAACACGCATGTCTTCTTGTGTATGTGTGTGTGTGTGTGTGTGTGTGTGGAGGGGGGGTGGGGGTGGGGCTTCATGTTGCCCTGCGGACGGCCGTCTTGGCTGGAGCGAGACGGCCGGTGGCTGGTGACCTTGTGGGGAGACGTCCGCAGTGGCCCTTTTCCTGGGCTTGCTTTGTCCGTCGTTGGAGCCCTGGAAGCGTGTCCGGCTGTCCCATCAGTCTGTCAGTGCAGCTGTCTCCCACAGCCGCAGATTACACACGGCAAAGGGGCCGCCAGGAAAAGTGGCTCGCCTCGTCTCTCGGGCCTTATGTCAAAAATGTTTCAGTCCTCAGGTAATTTGCTACAGTCGGGGATCCTTTCGCTATTTACTTCAAAGAATCTTGCGAGGCGGGAGAGCCAGAAGAAACCCAAATGAAAGAGATGAAAAATTATATTTAGTTGTGGGTAGTGACAGATCTACATTCTTGAGGATTGACATGTGATCTGACAGAGGTGTCCTTCCACTGCGGAGATGCCGGGCCCTATATGTCTACAGACGGTCGCGACTGTTCTGAAGAATTTACTCAATTTGGACAAAACACTGTATCTTACTCCACACTGTATACAGTACTACAATATATACACACAGACAGGTGACATTTAAAGGAAAAACTAATATGAAATGTCTTATTGTCACAGGTATTGGGTCACTAGTACAAGCTGCCAGAACATTTTTAATGCCCTAAATAAAGCGTTTGGCTCTGAGGCTCAGGGAAGGAACACAATTCTTTCCTCGTTTGGTGTGTTTATGGATTAGAACCCTGCATTTGTGTTCAGCTGGGTTGAGATCAGGTGACTGAGAAGATGTCCTAGAAGACAGCGCTCACTATGAGATAAAGGTGACCTGAACAATGTCAGGATGGCACTATTGCGTTAGCATAACGGTCAGTCATCATGATGCCTTTAACACACAGTTGGGCTTTCAACTGACATCTGACCTTATTTAATGATGCCAGTTGATTGGCTCTAAACGCACTTGACTCATTGTTGCTACTGCGGTACCAGCCAGTTCAGCAGTCTTTTTGACTGAAGCTCCTGTCATCTGTGCCACAATAATGTACTCTTTTTTTTAAAGTCACTTAAGTAAGTTCATCTTGGTCCAACGTCAAGGTCAAGATGGCCATCTCAGCATCTGTATAACACAGTACTGTACAATATAATACAGTTTATATATAATGTGTGTGTGTGTTTGCATCCAATGCAGCAGGACTGATGGGCATTATTGTGTCAGTTAATATGGAGTTTACAATATGCCAAATAAAAGAATTCACACCTCTGTAGCCTCTATGACAAACACATGGCATCTCTAAACTATGTAAAACCTGGTGTTTCCCCAGTGTGCTTGGGCCAAATCAGGAATGCAATTCAAGGCAAACAATATGATGATTAAAGAGGGTAACAGGATCAGCTCTAATCAGCATGTGCTGAAGAAATACTAGGGGCTTTTCATCCATTGTCAGTCAGGTCATTCCAAGAAGTGATCTCTTTTCCTTATAATTACGTACTATGCCGCACTATATATCCTCTGCAGACTGCATGCATTATGCCCTGATTCATATGACCTCTCAAAGCGTGTGGAAAATCTAACTCTAAGTGATGTGTCTGCCTTTTTATTTCTTTGACAATGAACAATGGCCTGCCCATAACTAATAGCACTGGCACCCTGAGAGCTTCTTCGGTGCACCAAGGAGCACAGAAGAAGGCAAAGAAGGGTAACCATTATCCAAAAACATGTTCTATCATGTTATAAAATCTGTTTTCTCTAGTCAAGATGTCCAGAGCTCGTAATAGACTTTATTAAAACGTGGCTTAAGCATTTATCTACAGGATGAGACAGAAGGAGAGGAGATTGATGGTGATCAAGTGTATCTAACTGTTCATTGATAGAATAAGCAGGGCACACATATTTTCGATAATTAAATAGACACTTATCCCGTTATCTTCAATGTCAGAGGTCAGATGGGATGCTGCCATGTTACAAAGCTATGTCAACAGTGCCCTCTGTTGGCTACAGGTGAAACAACTATTTCTCTCAACAAAAAAGGGTTAAACTAGAGCTAGGATTTTCACCTTTCAGATATTTGTTGTAATATTCAGGACATATTTTACTTGTATACATATACATTATGTATAATAATGAAATAGATAAATAGATAGATAGATAGATAGATAGATAGATAGATAGATAGATAGATAGATAATAAAGATAATTTTCTGAAATGTTATTTACAAATGAAATAAAAAATATATAATTCATTTAATGTAATTTACACTGTACAATTCATGAACATGCACTCCAACAGCATATGGCGATAGCCCTTATGAAAAAGTATAGCCATTTGGATAGCTAAACCATTCACCGCTGTTGTCCACTAGGTGTCGCACATTTCAATCACTGTAGAAAGCTTGAATGACGCTAGAATCAGGAGTTAACTTTTTTCAAACCTCAAAACCAAGGTCTCCATACAGATAACGCGTGGTTGGCGGGAAGAGCCTCCCTTGGTGTGAGAACAGGAGACCAGCTGAAGCTCACCGGGGACGGGAAGTTGAAAGCGAGAGGGCTTGCCAGAGAGAAAGTGGGAGACACACTGAGGGCAACCGGTAGGCTGTGTTGGGGCAGTACATGGGTGGAAAGGGAGGTGTTGGCAGAGAGAGGTGACAGTCTGGGAGAGAAGGAGAAGTGACAAGAAGCAGCCGAGGTGAAAGGGGGAGGGGTGGTGAAGGCAGAGGAGGGATGTGAGAAGAAGGGGGAAGGTGGTGGGGAGAGATACTTGTGGCCGGGTATAGAATAGGGGAGGATACCGGCCTGACACAAGGACTGACGGGAGACAAAGGTGTCCTCTTTGATGCTGCAGCCGACCTTAGCCAATGGCCTGGGCTCAGGCATTGTTATCGACTCCTCCACCTCATCCATTTTCAAGGTGGCATCTGTAATCCTGCATGTACAATGTTCATCTCTTTCTGTGCCAGTTGAATACTGTGTGTCCATGTAGCCTCGGAGTTCTTGGATGAGGCTAGTTCTTTTTTCTGGGGTGATTTTGTGCATGTAGTTAGCCAGCTGGGCCATGCATTGCTGAAAGCCTGCAGTCTCGATGGTGAAGAGGGCATTAGATGGCTGGGAATGGCAGGCTGTGGGAGGGCTATCGGCCTTTATGTGACCACAGGTATCATCAGAATCTGTAACAAGGGTACATACTGTAAAACGGTTATGGAAATACATTATTGTGCCATGTGACATAATATAATTATCTGACATTCATAAGATAACAGGCTACTGTAAAGCTCCATGACATTACATTAAAAAAAGTAAAAAAATAAAAAAGTGAACCCTTAAAACATTTTAGTATTTTATTTTAGGCTATTTGACCTACCATTTGTTATGCTTGGTCTGTCTGTCCAACTTTTAAGATATTCCACAGCCAGGTCCAGAATCTCTGCTTTCTCTATTTTGGGGTTCTTTAGTCTCTTTTATTAATAACAGAAATACATGTCAACATATGTAATGTGCAAATACATCGAAAGTAAAAATACAATTAACGTGACAAGATGACAACTTACCACATCAGATGTGTGATTTAACAACAAAGTTCTTAATTCCCTAAGGCTTTGGTTTATACGGTCTCTTCTCTTCTTTTCTACAACAGGTTTCATTATCTGTAGATGAAGAGGTAGGCTATTATTAGGCATTTAAATTAAAATACAACGAATTTGAAACCACAATAATGTTACAACTTCTCTAATACCCTAAAGGCATTAATTTACAAGAAATTCCTATCTCCATATTCCTCGTGCAAAATATATTAAGCTATGTGGCAATAATAATAATAATAATAATAATAATAATAATAATACATCTTACCCTATTTCCTCCCTTGTTATGGACGTCTGAAGTTGTAGATTTTTTCGTCATATTGCACAGACAAATAGGCTATTCTCAGTGATAACTTATTCAAGTTCCGTCTATGATGTTTTATGACAACCATTTGAATGAGACCCCAGCAACCGAATTTATATAGACTAGACTTGCAAAAGATTGGCTTAGAGGTGCGAATGACGTAATTGCAAAGTGCCTGAAACCAGCTAACTTAGTTGCAGGCCCCAGTTCAAAGATTCTATAGATTTCAAGTCGTTGGTTGATATAATTTTAGCCTGGATACTTCTGTTTTTGGATTATAATGTCCATTGTATAACCTATGAATTAGGAAAGTGATTCATCTGTAAAAAACTAATGTTGACTATTAGGCATAACATGAAAATGTGAAAATGCAAAGTTTTGCTTTCTTGTCAACACGTTACAGAATTTGGCACCATGAAAGTGAGACGATGGGAAACGAACTTTTTCTTATGGGAACCTACACGAAGTGACAAACTCAGCCACTCCAATAACTATTTTATGATGTGTGACACATAAGCACTTTATGCAAAGTGGTAATAGCCCAGGCCAAATGAGAGCACACACTTTTTACATGTCTATATTATTTGACGGGCTAAAATTACATGTGTAATACTATTAGACTGCACACAACATCCAGTTAAACGCATGGTTATGTTTAGGACATTCAGATTTAAAGTAGGCATACGCTAAATATCGCACAGTGCAAAGTTAGAATGCAATAAACGTCTTAACGGAACCGTTACGCGTGTGAACGTCTCTGTAAGTGTTGTCTCGCTTAGGTGTTAAGTGTGCACTTGTTGATACGAGAGGCTCCCTCTTTCCCATTTCACCATTTGTTGCCTTCGTTTGGAGTGTTTTATCCGTATTTTAGTGCAATTATCGCTAACTTACCTTTTACGGGTTAATAATGTGGCTTACATTCTTAGACACACACAACGGGGAGAAAGAGAGCAGTGTAGGCCTACCAATGACTTGGTAAGGTCTTAAGAGCCTCCATCAGTGACTAAGCCGAGCTTTCAAAAGCCACATAATCACAACCTGATCCGATCATCCCAGTGTTATCACCACACTTGAGCCCAATATAGGGATAACTATAAATGTTGGAGAAGCTACCCAGATTTCAAATGATAATTAAACGTCCACTTCAAAAGAAAGTGAATAAAGACTCCCTGTTGAGCAGCCATTAAATGCTTCCTTTTGAACATTTGAACAGCTAAATATCGATCCAATATTAATGGGGTGAATTAAAAACACCCGTATCACTATGAAATATAAATAAATATTTACGTGTTATCAAGTCTCAGAGTGGAATGCCACATCAGTGTGAATACACGCGGCTGTTTCACACAGTGTGCAATCGCACAATTTGGCACACTTCAGCACCAGCTGAAACTGGCGCTGTTTTGGGGTTTATTGGGGTTTATGTCAACAACGACGACCTAAACTGATTGTCACAAATTGCATAATGCCATTAACGTGTGCCAGTGTGTTTAATTATGGAAAGTTAATAATGTAATCTTTTTTGTAGACATTTGTAAGCCAATAAAAATAACATTATATCGTATATTCTAAATCTTGGTGCATAGGCTATATTCATTATAAGGTTCAAAACCTCAAACCGCATTATAACAAACTGACTAGCGCTACTGTTTAGTATTTCTTCTATACTTCTCTCTACTTCTCATTTTCTCTATATTTATTATTTTTAAATCCTACTCTGCACTTATGTATTTAACACTTTATTATTCAGGCCATTACGCACTTTTTGTTTGATTAAAATTTATATTGACATAGTAGTGGTACCAAGACAAGATGCTGTAACTATTCTGATATAATATTATCTGATTACAATTTCTGGTAACCTGTCCAACTTCGCAAATGTACTACATGTAAATCTCTTTGGATTAAAGCGTCTGCCAAATGCCGTAAATGTATATGCACTGTTATTTACCCAGAAGGACGTGCCTCACTGTTGAGCCTAAATCACCTGTATATTATCAAGCCATAGGGACTCACATTTTAGGCCTGCGATGTTCTCCAAATTGATTTAATAGTCGTTTTTTCCATTGTGCAATGTAATGTTTGCTATAATAATTTAGTATTGGAGGACATTTTCTTTGGGATGAATTTAATTTTTATCTATCTCTCTAATTGAGAAGCGTTTCCTTTGGATAGTCCATATGCATATACCATGCCAACCCCCATACACGCAATCAGATTGATAGGCTATAGGTTAAGTATGGAGAAGGGTGTGTCTTTTTGTCTGGCAAATTAACCGGTTAGAGTTCTAATGGACATGAATAATGTGTAGAGTCGAGAATAAGTGGGGCGGGGTTTTCTTATGACCAACTCATGTATGTAATAGATAGAGGAGACATTCACACACATTCACGTTTTTTCGGCTCAAGGCTTAATCATGAAAACGATCGCAGCCACGTTTTCTGCACGTAAGGATGTTCGGCGGGTAAGAATTACGATATGAGTTTTGAGTTTGTGTAGGCAATTGAGTATAAAATTACATGTCAACTGAGATTGAGTATAAAATTACATGTCAACTGAGTGCAGTTCACTGTGAAATAGTGTGATAGGCTGACCTTTTTATCTATCCACAGGTTTCTAAACCACACATGGAGAAAAGACGGCGAGACCGCATCAACCAAAGTCTGGAAACTTTACGAGTTTTGCTGTTGGAAAATACTTGTAATGAGGTGTGTTTTCTCTCTACGTAAAACTATGTTCTCTAGTTTGAAACGTTTAACGTTCTATTAAAACAAACTCCGATGATTATACTGAATAATAATGTTTTGATCCCTGTGTTTTGGATTTTAGAAACTAAGAAATCCCAAGGTGGAAAAGGCAGAAATACTTGAGAGTGTGGTGGACTTCCTGAAGACTGAAATGGAAGTTGAAAAGCCACACTACTCAAACAGAGTCCTGTCAGTGTCCAATGACCAACAAGAAGGGCTATGGTCCCCTTGCAAGAACTACCAGAAGTATGATGAGGGCATGAGGTCTTGTCTACTCCGAGTGGGTCAATTTATAGCCACCAAGAGCCAGGAGCTGGAGGAGACCAGCACCAGATATGATGCTGCTGCTGCTAGCTCACTGAACCCACAAATGGGGTTTTCCAGTGTCCAAACAGTGCACGCTACTCCCGAGCAACTCCAAAGGGTGTTGACGGCCACTTCAGTATGCTACCCAAGTGCTGTGTCTGGACAACATCTGCCCATGCACCACTATCCTGTCAGACAGGTATCCCACACTAATATGGTCCCTGCTGTGAGCCAGTCAACACAGAGGACTGGTCCCAGTCACGAGGACCCTGACACCAGGAAGCATATGTCCTCTGTATGGAGGCCCTGGCCTAAATGAAGTGAGCAGCATGAATGGGTTCCCAGTTTGGCACTATTGATATACTGGCCATAATAAGGTCACCCTCTTCTGCAGAGCTACTGTAATGGGTTGATGGATGTTTCTAGAGATGTAAATGTATAGCCTGTGTACAGTTTGTACAGCTGTTGTTAATTTTTTAAAACATTTTCTTTTTTTTCTTTTTTGTAAGGACATATGACCTGAGGCTTTTTTCTCTCCAGTTTTTCCACATTTTACATGCAGTATTACCTTTTAGGTAATACTTATAAGAGGTTTCAGACAAGTACTTGAATATCGTTTGAAATTATTTGTACATATGGCAGCATAGACAACAATTGTAAATGTACAGCATAATGCGAATAGGTAAAAAGTAAGAGATTGGGCTTTTGTTGTTTGGTTTGAAAAAGTGGTCTTGTCTTAAGACAAGTGCCTCCAACGTTTTTTGGAGAACAATCTTATTTGATTGTTGGGCTAAGTGGTGCATTGATGCAATAAATGTCCCATTTCCTGAACTATCAAGCAAGACTGTCTTTCTGGGTGTGTATGTGTTTTACAAATGCTAAAGTTTGCACACTTTTTTAGGAGAGAAAGGAGATCAACTACCACATAGTTAACACATACTTTGGGGACTTATAGGCTCACTAAAATGTATGGCCTGCATTCCAGTTTACATTGAGATGCAGATGAGGATGTAGCTATGAATGATAGTGCAGTTCTTTATATCCATTTGCACATTGTCCAGTTTGTAATGCCTGCAAGCCATTTAAAAACATTCTTTAGATGTGCATGTGTGAGCTGTTTATAGTCTATACAATAAAAGGTATATCTACCATGAGTTTGTGTGAGGTAAAAGTCATGCTTGGATTTCGTTTTATTAAAGCTAGTCTGATGTTCAATGGATAGCTATGCTATACCTCTATAAGCCATAAATAGGTTTACAAAAGCCATCTTTCTCCTGCTACCAAAACAACTACAGTATGTTTAACGGTCTTGTTAAATTCAGTAATGTTTTGATAAAGGCCAGACTGAGTGGTCACAATTGCACTTCTCCAGGCAAGGCCATTAACTTCCAAAAGGTGCTTAACAATGACCATGTTGGTGCATATTATAGTGAAATAGAGAATTAAGCTGTAGGATCCCAGATTCTCAATAGAACGCCATGATATAGTCTGAATCATTTTTGTAATTTTAGTCAACTTAATGTTTATTTAAGAATAGCCTATGTAAATATTAGTTTACCTATAGGCCTTAGGCTACTACTAAATTAGCCTACATGTATCCATAATGTTCTCAGGCAGTAAAATAAATGTAAGTTTAGTGATGGCTAGTCGTTATCATTTGAACATTCCCATAGTAACTTGTGTCTTGACAACAGATGCATCAAAGGGGGTGTTAGTCTCGCTGGTGACCCCTGGACAGGATTCTCCTTTGTGTTTTTAAGCTTTTCTCGCCCAACCTTCCTCCTCCAGAGAAAATACCATATGCCTAAGTAAATTAATATGATTAGGAATAAGATTATGTTTCGTTTCAGGTGCATCTATGCGTGCGTCTATGAATGGATACAGGATACATCATTGGCATAGGGATACAGGGATTAGGGTATTGTGGATGAATCGCCTATCTTGTCAATATTGCTGATCAGTTCATGCGCTCATACAATTGAACTGCTCCTTTAACTATTAGGTCATCGTGCTATTGTTTTCGACATGAAGCCGATAGGCTACATCAGAGCGTAGTTTATTCTCATCAGTCATCACCTGAACTGACTGTAGCCTTTGGGTATCCTCACCGTCTGGTATTTTTAGCTTCTATAAACCAATATTTAGGTGTAGCCATTTGGTGAAAAGTCCATATGTTAATGGATATGCTATTCCACGAGAACACCCATGTCCCAAAGACAACATAATAGGCATTTAATGCGTAGGCTATGGCTACTACAACATTTTAGTGTTTTATGTGCACATATTATGGAGATATAATGCCGTATAATATAGTATAGGAACATATCGGGCAGAGTAGAAGCCTCGCCACGTGTCTCGATATATATGACACGCTATAAACATTGTGCACCTCCTTGTCCTCAAGTGTTACTAAGCCTCGCCTACACACGCGCTGTAAGCGCAAAATCACACCTTATTTTCATGGCCTCAAAGAGTAGTGTATTTCTAAACAATATACTGTACGCAACTATTTCCACAATTTTGCCTTCTTTTAACAATTTGAATCCTTTGTTGGAGGTTGATATTAAGCGATAGATATCAATTGAATAGCGCCGCTGTCTTCTCTATTTCATTGTAAAAAAATAATGGGAGGGAAAGCAGCGGGGCGGTTGCATGCATAATAGCTGTGGGCAGTCTAGCAGGGCGGCCGCACATTGACCCAACATCTGCTCCGGTGGGCTCATGCCTGCCCTTCTAATTAAAACAAGTTCCACTCATAGAATTATCCACCCCATGCTTTGAAAATGGGGGAGGCCTGCGTAAAAGCGTGCGCTCCTTGTGTTCTCCAAGCGCACGCACACACAATGTAAAATTGTGCACATCTCATTGTACTTAGTTCACCGTTCTTGGAAGTGTTTTTTTCATGTTCAATCAGTTAACGTTTACATTGTCATAAACTAAAGTGAGGGAAATAAGTACTTAGAAAATACAATTAGATTTGCAACAAAGAAAAACGATTTATTACTAAGATAAGTAGTCAGGAAGGGATGCTAGAAAGCAGAATGTCCACTGAGGGAGCAGTGATGAAATATGTATGTTGATCTCCATCTGATCATCAAGCTTTGCCAACAGGCCGCCCCTGTGCCCGCTGGTACTCCTGCTGTAAACTTGACAAGACTTCACGATGCTGGTCTGACTTCTTCTCCAAATCTTTCAGGAGTGTTTCATATCTTTTACTACAAGAGTACAAAAAGGAGAGAACTGTTCAGTAAGATGTTTTATCTCATTTAGCCACTATTTGAACATTATATACACACACAATGCTTTTTACAGGAGTATTGAGGCCATTATGTGTTTCATTTTAGAATGGTTATACTTTGCATCATTATGGATAACTTCGTCAAATCACAAACATATGTGAAAAGTGTATATGCCAATTTTAATCAGAATGATTTAACAGAGCAAACAAGAATATACTAATCTATAAAATAAATAAGGTGCGGTTTCTATCATTTCTTGTTACTGGATGTGGCCAGTTTGAATTTCAAAGTAATTATGGTAAACATGTTTGTCAACAGTCTTTAATCAAGGGGGGCTTTATTGTTCATCACAAACTCACATCTCCCCATTAATGTACTCGAGTCTTTTTGTGACAGTGGTTTTGGCCTCCTCCAAATCTTGCTTCACAAGAACAGGACCAATAAGCTTATAAACTGTGTTGGTACTGTCCAGCAAGTCCAACTCCTGCAGAGAAATAAAAGCATGGTTTAAATTGTGCGATAGTAGGATAATTCGAATTTAAAATAGATTCCACTAATCTAAATCACAATGTGAAAAATATTTTAAAGAAAGACCTACCTCTTTTACAATATTGTTCTCCGTTACCTGCGTCTCTAGCTTTTGTCTAGATGACATTGTCTTACTAACATCTGCATAAACATAAAACATCGTTAAACGTATAGCATTGAGCTAACTTAGCCAACTATTGCCAGTTAGCTCCACACATTAGCAACATGGAACAATTGCAATGCACCGGAGCTTGCAATGCTAGCATCTACAATTTACCTTTCTGCATTTGTTTATATTTGTCTAATTCCAATTGCAATTTCTTCTGGATGGCATCTGCCATATTTATATCTAACTATATACAACACAAACGCGTTAAAAACACATATATTAGATTGAATTGATAGGCAATAACAGTTTAATCTCTATTATAGCTAACAAGAAAAGGGAGTGGTTAAACAGGATGACACGTGATACCTTCAGAATAAGAGCCCACGCCAATTGTAGGGGGGGAAAAAAACTATAACTAACTAAAATTATTTTACAATATATAAAATCATATTAAAGAACTTGTTAATTGTGTTATAAGTATATATTATGGTATTTGTGTCATAGAAAGAAATAAACTATCCTACAGCCATTCGCGATAATAAATACAAAAATAATTAGAATATTGCCTACGACATTTCTTTGCGACACCAAGTTCAGTTCCCATCGCCTCAGTGGAAAGATGGCGTCTTCATTTTGGAAAGGTGTTGTCGGCGTCGGACTCTTTGCTTTAGCTCATGCAGCTTTCTCAGCAGCACAGCGTAAGTATTGTAGCAGAAATTATGATATCTGTATTGTTGTGATTCTTTTATCTTTTTGCAAGCGTTGCTCCGCTAAGCAGGTTAAGAGCGATGCGGTTGCGGCCTTTCCGTCTGAGTAGCACAGTGTAAGCACTCAGCTGTTCTATAATGAATCGCATTAGTGGAAGAAGTATGAACGATTTCAGAGTTGCCTACTGATGAAAAACACGCTTTAACTTATAACTGTGCCTTAGGTAGAATGATGGACGTTGAGACAAGAGACTTGAAAGTTACATTACATCCATTATGCAATTAATTAATTCATTCATAATGGCCTATTATCCCAGATTGGTAACAATGTTTTATGTTACTTCAGATCGATCATATATGCGCCTCACAGAGAAGGAAAACGAAACGCTACCAATCGATGTAAGTATTTTCTTTCTCAAGTTTTTCTCTTAATTTTTGTTTAATTTAATGTACAGTAAAAATTAAATGGAATGTCTGTTGTTTTTTCAGATTGTATTACAAACGTTATTGTCATTTGTTCTGACCTGTTATGGTATTGTTCACATTGCTGGAGAGTTTAAAGACATGGACGCCTCTTCAGAACTGAAAAACAAGTAAGTTTCCTTTATAGCTTTACTGGCAGTTCTATGTTCTAAATTACACATGATTCTTGTATTTCACATAACTCAAGTCAGTAATTTTATATAATTGCGATTTTAGCTACATCGCTAATTAATGCTATGAACTTGTGCTGTGTTTCACTTATATTTAGGTTTACATGGGCATTGTTTTATATATGTAATAGTTCCTATACATCACCCTGTCGACTTATATTATAGCAGCACTTTACTTTCAAACATGCTTTATTAGCTTTCCTCTAATTCTGAACTTGTTTACAGAATATGAAGTCTGCTTTACAAAATGTGTCAAATACTGGAGAATGTATTTTCCTTTTTAAAAATACAAATTCTATTGTGTAATTTTCATCTCACCCTCTTATAGAACGTTTGATACACTGAGGAATCATCCATCCTTTTACCTATTCAATCACCGGGGTAGAGTGTTATTCCGCAGTCCAGAGCAAGAGCCATCTTCTGTACGCAACCAGCAAGCCCTGCCCAATCCCTTACGACTACGCAAGCTGGAACATTTGCACTGAAGCTGTCCTATCCTTCCCCAATGTCTTGTGCACATATGACCAGTTTGGTTAGATGGTGGGGCAAGTGAGAATTCATTTTTCCCCGCAACTTAATTTTTATTTGTACATACACTAATACGCTATTAAAACATTCATCTCTTTTGTAAACGTGGTCACCACCATATTTAACACTGACTGTGCCAACCCTTCAGAATTAATTGTTCAGCAATTGTTACTGTTTCAGACTTCTAGGATTGAGACATTCACCCCTTCTTTGCCCATTCTAAACAGAAATGGGATGCTATCTTTTGGTTGGCAAGGGAGTTGATTTATTTATTTTCCCCATTAGCCACACACTCATCTTGAGCTGTGGTCTCAAGTTACTTCCATCCAATGTAAAACACTTGTGGCATGAATTAAGGGGCCCTTTATTGCAGTCAATATGATAGTTTCCTGAAGGCATAAATGCTGATATATATTCTGTATGCAATAAAGAGTTGTAGTAAACTGTCACAGGAAATCAAGGCAAAAATGGCAACTGAAAACTGAGGAAATGGGTGTCACAGCAAGTATAGATACTGTGAACACTAAAACCATAATGGTACTTTTTTTTAAATAAACAGTGGTCAGGTTTTTTTCCCCCTTTCATGTTACTTTTTGTTAAATTTTTTATTTAATAAATGCATACTGATTTTACAAATGTCTGCCTGTTTTTATTCCTGTAAGTTCTACTGCATGAAATATATTGGATGCTGAAGGGTTATCGGCCTGCTAATGGCTAGATAAATAACAGAAAATATTTTACCTTATTAGAAATACTCCTGGGCTTGTCTGGAATTAAACTTGTGGTTTAAACCAAATGTTAATATGCATGCACACTGCATAGGTTCAGTTATAATTCCACAGCTACCCACATTAAGACTAGTCTGGCTAACTGCTAAATACAATTCACTGTTTTTGTAATACAAGCTACAATTTGTTTCACCTGCCAATTAACACGTCTGTCCATTTCTAAAACTGACTGTAAATCGCAATTGTTCCTATAATGTAATAGTGTACATATCACCACATACTATTCTACCCGTGAAATCTTTTTATTGGAAAAAAAAAAAACTTTCAAAAAACGTTCTATTATATATTTAACAGTTTAAGAATTGACCTTTATACAATTTCTTTCAAAATATTTGTATACTCTGAAATTAACTTCACAAAAATATTCTATTAACATCAAAAAGTAGTTCACATCTTTCATTAAAAAAAAAAAGAAAACTAACCAGAATTGTGCATTTCATGTGTAAAACGCAACAAAAAGGAGTATTACCAGCCAATTCAAAAACAGGTGTCTGTCAGCTGTAAAGAGGCAGATGCAGTTCAATTCCATAGACACGGTTGTACTCCTGGAGGAGAATGAATGGAGTGACTGATGTTATGGAGAGGGGGGTGAGAGGATAGGTTCCAACCTACCAAGATGGACCTCAACAGCTCTCATCTTAATAGAAAATGTTGGCATATTTTACTAAATGTGTGCTATTGCTTTGATGGCAGACAAATGACATGTAGGTGGTACAATGGGGAAGTAAAGGGTTTTATTTTGTGGGAGAATGTAGGATATGACAAAATGGCAATAAAGACAGTTAATTTAGTAATGTCAAATCGTTTGACTACTGGACATGTCCCTCAAAAAGCCCACTTTGCATGAGAAATTAAGTTATAAGCTAGCAAGGTATTGTCCAGCTGACCTGTCCCACATTAAAGAATTGAGGTAGACCAGATTTCTCGTTAGCCAAATGTACACAATTGAGTATTACTTATAGAAAGTGTACATGCGCTACATCACAATAACAGTTAACATTTCAGACCAGCTGAATAAAGCTCATTTTTGTAATAAATAGCCATCTTGTAGCCCAGTTCTGAACAAATTGTGATAGAAAGAAAAAAAAAAACTGTTCTCCGATGTCTGTCTTGAGACCGTCTGCTGGCTGTGAACCTATTATATGGAGTGCAAGTGTCTGGCAAATGACAGTTGTGGACTCAAGTCAAAAGCCATATGAATCACATCTCTGAATGAATCTCTACCATTTCCCAGTATGTCCGCCTGCTCACCTTCAGGTCTGGCTGGGGTGTGATGAAACAGCGCTGGACATTTGTCGGCTTCCGCTATGTAGCCAAACCACAGCTGTCTTCACGGTGGCATTACACAGCTGTCCACGGCACAAGGGCAGAGCTGTGTTCATCCTTATGACTGTTTATTTGCTATCTGCTGTGATCATTATGTAGCCGCAAATCTGCCATCTGCCTTTCCTCAATCTCCAGAAGGGCGGTTTCCAGCTGCTGGATCAGGACCCGCTTCTTGAACCTGAGAGTGAGAAACATTCATGGAAATATACAGGAAAGGCACTTAAAAAAACAACAACTTGAGTTTGAGTTGAATGAATATCTCTACTAACTGTCTATGTACAAACTGTCCAAGCTAGTACAACCCCAGGTGACTTTTCAGAAATGGAGCATTTACCAAAACTGGAGAAAGCAGCCATTTATGGCTGAATGGTCAGCTAACTTCATTAGGAGCTAATGTTTTCACCATCTGGGAAATTTGATTATTGGCAGGTGTTGGACATTCTGTAGTTCTCACTGTCCAATTATTGCCGCTGATTTATGTTAGAAGAACACGAATGTAGACTGGCATTGAGGACTCTTACCTGGCTGCCTCTTTGATAACGTGATGGATGAAGTACCTCTGGACATTAACTGGTCCTTTCACCTCCTCTAGTAGTCGGAATATTGACTCATAGTCTGAAAAACACAAAATAAAATGAGACACATCGGAATATGATGCTATGGCGAAAATATTAGCTGAGGAGATTTAGTATTAAAACTGAGTCTCTCTGTGCATGTGACTTCTCAGTTATGCCATAATTGATTATTGTAATTGTATTACGGTATCATTTTGTACCAGAGGCGAATAGCCAAGTATGGCCGTCTGCCATACTCACTGCGGCCAGGTTTTCGGACTTCCTTGATGACCCGCGTCCGCAGCTCTGCCTGGCCACCATCCAGGGGGGCTATGACTACAGTCTCTGCCACCGTGGAGTCAACGTCTGACCCGTCTAACACCTCCTGCTGGCTCGGCGGACTCAGACGTTCGCAATTCTGTTTCCCCTCCAGCACCGTTCGCTCGTCCAGGCCATCTTCGATGGGCCCGTCCTCCATCTCACAAATGTCCTCCTCCTCCTCCTCATTCCCAGCTACCCCCAGCCCAGTTCTCTCCCCTAGGGCAGTCGTGGCTGGGCTGTCTGCCACGGCATCCACCTCAATAGGCCAGCAGTCCTCCGCCTCAGGTCCCAGCTCCCCCTCTCCATTGCTCTCGCTCACCGCCAGGCTATTGCCATCAACTCCTGTAAAGAGAAAGGACAGCACCTCCTATACACTTGACAATCTGAACATCATCTACTCATAAAACCCTACTGGTCTGCACCTTTTAGATGTGGGATGGGCTTGATGGAGCTGGGCTGTCCCGGGACCACCACCGGGCCCTTTCCCGCTGTATGGTTGGTGTTCGGTGGTGGGGTCTGTGGCCGTCGCAACAAAGGGGACATGCTCCGCCTTCTCTTGAGTGCCGCGCCCGAGTTGGAATCACCCGAATTTCCCCTTTTCTTGCTTTGAGGACCCGCTACAAATTCATCTGCCTCGTCAATCATCATCCCCTGAGAAAAAGAATGTAAAATAACATATTATATGAATAAAATCAGTATACTTCTTTCTGGCGATGTTTTCTTTGATTGCTATAGTACCTTCTTGTCCTGCTTGAAGGGATTCCCGAACGTGTGCAGACGTTTAGGTTGATCAGGGTCAATCTCTCTTAGTGGTGAGGGCATCATCTTAAGGTACTCTTGATAATTCCCCATCTGAGCCACTGGGATACTGTGCAGATAGTCTTAAAACAAACAGAAAAAAATAATAATCTAAATATATTGCAATGTATGTTATCCGAATCTTCACATGCCAAAATCATTGCCTGATATCTGAAAATCTGTAAGACAGGGCCATTTAGTGCCTGTTGGAAAATAGTGAATAGTGTGTAAATGAAAGTGTCTTCACGATTTTGCAATTATTAATGATATGCTGTACCTTCATCTTGGCCTCTGATCAGTTTTTGGGTGGTCCTCAGCAAATTGGAGCGCATCCTGGTCAGCTGATCCAAGAGGTTCCATCTTGGGATGTCATAGGCATTGCGGTAGGCTTGAGGCTTCAGATCCTACAGGCAGGGTGGTAGACATTTACACTATCATCTTCTTGTCACACACACACACACAAACAAACAAAACTACAAACAAAAAAAGCTACAGACTTCAGAACAAAACATATTAGGCGAATCAATAATGACCCAGAAACCAGCCAGAGCTACCAACCTTATTAAGCAGGGCGATCTGGAAGCCAGCAAACTCTTTGAAGTTGACCTCAGCCAGGCGGAGAGGGGTTTCTCCTGTGATTCCTTGCAGGAGCTGCTTGAAGTCACAGCGGTGGGCTAGAGACAGTGAATTAGAGTGGTTCTTCACCTTGATACCCGTCTCCTGGGGTGCTTTCTTCCCCACAGACACAATGAGGCGGTCCGATTCTATCTTTGCCTATGCAAACACACAAAAAGAGGACGTTAAGCTTAAGGTAAAACATATGTTTTTAATCTTATTAAGAACATGAGCTATTACCGCCACCAATATTAATCCTTTTAACATTTTATGCAGGCATTTTGGATCTTTGCTAATTGACCAATCCCAAGCAATCCTCGCCCACTTCACCTGTCACTGTCTATTTTCCTGTGTCCAACCTAGTTACTGTAACTAGGTTGGACAAAACAGCATAGTAGGCTTTAACAGGCAAACTGACAGTCACCTGGTTACTGTAACTAGGTTGGACAAAACAGCATAGTATGCTATAACAGGAAAACAGACAGTTGAAGGAAAAAGGGTTTGGGATTGATAAATACTACACCCAATAATGCTTGGAGGGTTTACCTGCTGGCTGAGTTTCTTCAGATAGGAGATGACACTATAACTTAAGCCACAGTCCATGTTGTCTGAAATTAGGTTGGGTGCACCCATCATCCTCAGAGCCTTTTTCAAGGGCTGCGCGGGGGGAGACAGAAGGATATTAGAAATACCCAAGCGGAATGCTGGCACGGAATGTTGTATGAATGGTCTTTGTGTAACACTGCATTACCAAGAGGTAGTAAGGAGGCATTGTCTTCAGGTAGATCTCAAATGCTTGGCGCCATTTCAGGTTTGGTTTCAGTTTGTGCACTTTGAATAAGTCATCTAGAAGAATGGAAATAAACATCACATTCCTGAGATTTGTTGTCACCAAGCTGTGTTTTACACAGGGAGAGCTCAATCAAGATGATCCTATTTAAGTGCTCATGACCTTTTACATTGTACCCTGATCTTTAGCATTTACCATAAAGTCAAACTCAAGTCCAAGCCACTTACCAAGGAGTGGGAGCAGTACTGGATAGTTGTAAGGCATAACAAATAGGTTGACACAGGTGAGAGTGGTACTGGCTTTAAGGTAGCCAAAGGGTTGGCCCAGGTCACTGTGCTTTCCACTGCTGCTGACGAACACCTGGAGGCATTGTACAAGATGTATTCCAACCGCCAAATTATCAAATCAAAAATGTCTTCAACTCTAAAGTGAAATCTTTGTGGATCTTTGCACTGACTAGTTGAATGTATTTGCAATTAATTGTGCACAGTCATGACTTGCAAACTGTTAAAAGATTATTAGTATTTTTTAACTACTGTAAACTCGGAAACTAACTAATTCAGATTGTTATAGAAAGACTCCCGGGCAACACAGAGATGACAGTATAAACCAACAGTGATCTTCACACGGGTGCAATGAATATGACCGATCCTACCTGCCAGCACATGTGTGGGGACTTCCTTTCCAGAATGTACTGGGTGAGAGGTGAGGGCTCCAGTTCATACTTG
Organism: Amblyopsis rosae; assembly: GCA_025399935.1. Classification (NCBI taxonomy): domain Eukaryota; kingdom Metazoa; phylum Chordata; class Actinopteri; order Percopsiformes; family Amblyopsidae; genus Amblyopsis; species Amblyopsis rosae. The sequence goes on along the minus strand of JAODTR010000002.1, from coordinate 4,137,878 downwards.
TCAAAGGGCAGCTTGTCAATCACCATGGGCTCACAGTCCACACAAGAGAAGCGCACCACAGGGTGAGAGGAGCGCGGCGGCTATGAGCAAAGCAAGGGGGCGGGGAAAGACATCAGAGGAGATGTGTAAAATATAAACATCTGTAGTAAAGATGTGTGCATCCAGTGCAAATGTCTTGTGTAAGAAGTGGAATTAATAAAACCAACTACAGTGACACCATAGGGGGCCAGGGGCTACAAATGTGCTGACGATCTTCTTGATCTAAACAGATACCTGCACACAGGCAGACACAATTGTCTGTGCCTTCACAGTACCCCTTACTCTTAATAAATAACCCACTTGCAAGCAGGGAATATCGTTATCGCCTGTGCTCACCAGAGCAGGAGAATTCTGATCTGGCCAGAAGGACTCTGGAATGGGCCAGTGGCCAACAGGCACCCCTGTCTTGGGATTGGGTCTCACGTAGATGAGTTTGTGGCAGCTGTGCCAGGGCTGTGTGCTAAAGCATGGCGCAGGCCGAGTTGGCTCCACTGTGCCATCTGTACGACAACGAAGAAACAAGCACACACACTGTTAAGCATATTTGGCCATCATCATCATTGGGGATATTAACCAACAGAACGCCGGCATAAAGTATTATTTTCTATTCATTTAAATATGTATAATCTTTTTAAAGTGTACTTATGAGCCATTGTTCCCAAAATGGTGGTTGCTGTCAGTGTTTAAGTTTTGTTTTAATAGTATTTTTGTTTATTGTCTTTGGTAAACTATTCATACACTATCTTACATTATTATTTTGCCCAAACTACATTTGTTTAGAACAAATTAGTAAAAGCTGAAACCCCTCATAATTACTTCTTATTGGGAATTTAGTGACAAAGCATTGTGATGCATGATGTTTTAATGAATAAATCTGTTTTACTGTGAATATCACAATCCAAAAATGGTGTGTCTGTTTAAACAGTAGCCTCTCACACTGCCATATCATTTTGTAATACAGTACCCAAATATGATGGTTTAAGTTAGAAAACATTAAGAAAAGAAAGGTTCTCTCTCCAGAATGGTAAATATTATAATACTATGCTGGTGTTTAACCAAAAGCATTTCATTAGGTACAGTATAAGATTCATGTCTTTTCAAATATTTGCCTTGATGTGAAGTCGTTTTTCCATTACTAAAAAAACAATCTGAAGTAAGACTAATATTTTTCTTTGAAACGTTCGCATGCATGCTCATGTCCAAATGAAAGACTCTTGCCTTAAAGGGGTAGGGTTGTAGAACATTTGACAATTCATGTTATCTTCGACATACTTTATATTTTAGCTCCAAATGTATTTTTGATATTCAAATTGGTAAACAACGGAAGTGAATGAAGTGACTGCAGCTGAAAGTAAAGGTTTCTTTGATAAGGAACATAAAACTTCTATAGCCCTTTCAAATATGCATATGTGCATATGACTAACTCCACTGACCTTCGCCTACAAGAGGTGGATCTGGCCCAGTCTTCTCAAAATTTATGACAACACCACTTTGAACCTTCTGGACCAAAGACTCCAGACATTGGTTCAGCATCCTCTGTGTCCGCACACAGTATGAGCGCCCTGGAAAAACACACAAAACAGAGAACGCCATAATCTGCCATTCTGCAATATTAGCCCACACATACTGTATAGTGGCAAGGCATAACAGAATGTGTGATATTCTGAAAAATCATCTTACAGCGATAACCAGACCTACCTCCTGTGACTTCACACATTTGGGTGATGGAGGACTCATCTGTAGGGACACTGCCAAGATGCTCGCTATCTGGTGTCGTCGCTCCAGGCAGCCTGAGCACCAGGGCGAAGAGGCGCTGGTCCCAGCGGAAGGGCTCTTTGGTCAACTCACTGCCCGGCAGAGGAGAGTTCAGAGGCAGATGCAGCTACATGGAAAGTAGAATCAGAGGGTGATAGGAGTTAAGAGATGATGGCTCAAATAGCCTTACCAAATGATCATATATTTAGTTACGCCAAACTTAACCCTTTGTCTACTGCTCTCACCTCATCGGGCACCCCAGAACTGTGTGTCAACTTGTTTCCATCGGTAATTGTAATGATCACAGATGGCTCCAGAAAGAAAGGATTACGGCCCTGGAAGGAAATGGTAAAAGTCACAAACTACATTAAAAGCAGGTTTAGCAAATGCAACAAATGCATTCAACTGGTCAGACCCATTATGAGAATGATAACGCAGTCTCACTCTTCTCAGAAATACATTCTCATTTTGTAGAATCAAACTGTACACCACAGTCTACAGGGAAAATGTTGAAGAACTGGTTAAACTGAACCCACCCACAAGCGTAAAAATAACATTTATGTATAAAACCTGTTATATAAAAACATACTGTCAAGCTATTATAGTTGGAAATGTGTTGGAAGATAGTCAGATACACACTATGCAGTCACATCTTAGACAATTTCAGATGAATCCTGTCCTACAGCTTTTTATGCCTATGTTTGGGTTTAGAGGTCTCTCACTGCATTGTAGGGGTGCTTGTCTCATTCAAGCACACTGACATTGTTTTTGAACACCCCTGATGCACAGAAAAAGCATAACCCTTCTGGCTGTGTTAATCCATGGTGCAGCCTTCATGCACACATGGACACATCTCTGTGGGTCCACAGAGATTATGTGTGAGGAGAGGGTTCCAGGTGGTAGGTGGGAGTGGATTTTGCTTGAGAAAGAATAGATGCCTGTACATTTGTTTAAATATCGCCAAGCTCTCTGGCTGGCCTTGGACCAAATACTGTACCAATTGTGCTTATTTAAGGATTCCCTCCTGATCGCTATCTACATACAAATTATAAAAATGCTAAATGATAATAAATTGATGAAAATGTGAAGTAAGCAGTTCACCATCAAATATTTACAATTGCAGTGATGTAATATATATGAACAGAATACATTGTAGATATAGACATACTAATAGTAATATAATAGTATACATGTTGGTTGTAAAACAGTTGTTTTACAGTGACATGCATAATGGGGGACATGCTGCATGTCAAATACCTGTCCATAGTTGTCAATGCCTGAAACGAGGCGGTTGAGGTTCAGCAGGTCAAAGGCTGTGCGAAGAGCGTGGCCCAATGTGGTAAGCCCAGATGCCTGCAGGTTCTTCAGCTCACTCATGAAGGTGGCGTGGTTCTCCTTCCAGCCTGCCTAGAATACACAAGCGATGTGTGCCTTAACTCATATTAACTCATATGTTTGAATCACATCTCTCGCCACACATAAAGACAAATGAGCATTGGCTACTTTAAAACACCCCTATGTTAAGCATATGATAATTCCCGGGATGAAGAGCATGCATACAACAACTGTTTGTGCCGTCTCTGTGTGTGAGTGTTTACTTCAAATATTTTACATGATATGAGCATGTGTAAATGTGCATCTGCTTTTTCATCCAGTACCTTACTGCTAAAACGATATGCTTAATCTAAGGATGACATGCAAGTTTACCAGCCTAATGGCATGCTTTAGCACACTTTAAAATTAGAGTGAGAGACAAGATATATACACTATGTTAAGGAGAGTGATTAAAGTTTTGTGAAATGTATCTTATGGTTGCGTATAGAAACTGCTACTCCTATCGCCATTGCACAATTACGGAGTATGTAAAATAGCTGCTACTACATTTGAACAACTTTGTTTGCATATCTGACTATGTACCTTACTTTATGAACTTATATTCTAGACTCTTGAGTGACTTATGTTTGTGTAATTATTTACAAGTATAAGTAGATACTATATGTTTATGAACAATTGAGAATTTTGCACTTGGCATGAAAAGCAAATTGATTCTGAATAACATCAGAGCATCATAATGGGAAGGAGTGCACCCACATTGTGGTATTTTTCAGCGCTAGAGATTGTAGCCTATAGCTAGAATAAAGCCTATAGCCATTGTTAGAATAAAGGTTTCAGTACTTTAAAATTAACCTAAAAAGCTATAGTCATTACTGTACTGTAAAAATAGAGAGCAATGGGACTATTCATAAACAACTCACTAAGTATAATTTATGAATAGCTTGGCTAATACATTTGTTTAATTATTGCAATGCTTCACATGCTATGTTTTTGTATGTCTGCAACTAGTAAGAGGAAAAAGTCAGAGGGAGGGGAAAGGAGAGCAAGAGAGTGGAGAGAGAAAGGAGATGGGGTGGCTAGTGGTCCTCACATTAGCCTGATATATTATTATGTGTTTAATCTTATCCAAGCGACCCATCGTGTTTAATATGAAAAAATGAATCTCGTGATAAAATGTTATTTTCAACTTTCAGTTCAGATTGGCCAATGATTATGCATGGAGGTCAGCCGTGGAACGGATGTGAGGGGAGAGGAGGGGATGATGTGCGGGCCACTGGACCAATCATAACTCTGCAATGTCGAAAAAATTGGGGACGTCAGAAAGAATAATAAATCTCCCCGCCTCCATCTCAACGCCCGAAACGTTTCTTAACACAAAAGCAAAATGTCCGCTGATGTGCAGAGGCAGCGCTGCTTCGGTTCTGCGAATATTTTAGCAAAAATAACCGTTTTTGCCACCGGGAAGCTATACCCAGCAATGGCTACAATAAGATGGACAGTATAGTGTCACTGACAGAAAAATATCTTCGACTTTTCAAATAAAAATGATACCATTTGCTAGTAATTACCTTAACTCCGTATGGTGGATCATCGAATGTAACTAGCATGTACCTGTCGCCTCTACTAGCCGGGTCTCGAGCACGCAGCTGTCAAAAGAAAACCAAATAATACATATTAATTTCGACCGATCTTGTGCAACGGATTCTAAGCTCATCAAAGCCACATAGTTGCTGAAAAAGTCGGGGTAAAATTATTCTTTACCTTCATAAAGACCTCAACCGCGCCTTTAGCAATGTCCAGATACGTCGTACCCAAATAAGTGCGCTGATTCATAGAAGCGGACGTGTCTAACAGGAAAAGTAAAATAGGCATTTTAAATGTATAGTAACAGCTATATGCTTTCTAAAATACCTATTTTTCACATTTGACCTATCGTGCGGCTAGGGCGGTTCACACATGTGTGCATATATTTTTGTTAGAATCAGACCCCCCCCAAAAGAGGGTCGTACAGCTTCCCCTTGCCGCTGCCCTCTCTATCTGCCTTTCCCAAGCACTGCCTAAGCACCCGCTGTTGAAGTTCTGCTCCGAACAGAGCGAAACGCCTTCGTCCCACAGCCACCGTTGTATTGGCTGAACCTAGTCACATAGGCCACTCCCTTTATTTCATAAATATGTAATGAGCTCGAGACAGTCTTTTTATCTGCCTATTTGCGTTTCAGATCCCTCCCTGCAACCAAGACAAGTATGAATGCAATATTATGAGCATTTTATTTGTTCAGATCCAACCGTCAAGTTATATTATGCGTCAGTGGCGGGGTTATATGAGCATGCTCACATTAACATGGATGGTTAACTGTCTATCTCCCTCTCCCTCTCTGATGTGCCTAGTGCAGTGTTACGAAGCGCGGTGGGGGCTGGGACCCTATGGCTGGGACAGACGTTACGGCGGGGAAAATAGTGCACTCATTATCTTATGTCTGATGTTAGTAGTGTGACAACATATAGCTACAACAATGAATTTGGCTCGTATGACTGCAGGGGTTGCTTGATGCCTTTGTGGACTGATAATCGCGTCTGTATAGAATCTATCTTCCATCTTGAAGGGCATTTGTACACGCCTCTTTCTGGTCTGATGAAAACAACGCTGTAGAATCCAGAAATCTTACTAGTTTTACATAGCCTATCACAAACTATTGGAAACGACTTTATTTTACATTGTTAAACACGTTAATGGTGGAATCAGAAACAATTACTGTTTACTGTCATTTACGATATAATGAGTATAAAGATTTAAGCAATTATGAGTTTCTTTGGTTATTTTCCATCAAGAGTAGGCTACATGTTGGTGTCCATGTTGGTGACGTAATGAGTTCAGGCGGCTCTGGCGGAATTCCTTCGCCCTCCTGTATCCCACAATCCACTGCGCGGTCTGCAGTATGTTGACAAAGGAACAACTAAACGAGAGAGAAGCAAAATAGGGTGGGATTAGTAACACTTGTGATAGCACAACATTAACCCGTGTGTTGACGGTAATAAGGTAAATATGGCTTTCATGCTAATCCAATGAATAAATTATGAACACTGGTATGTACTTTTTGATGATGACAGCACTCGCGGTGAATGTTATTTGTGTTGTCATCATACCGTAGCCAGCTTACGTTAGCAGACGGTGACGCTCTGTTCACTGTTAGCATTACAGTAAACATGATTCTTTGTCTGCCATTCGCAGCTGACAAAGAAACCTACCCGTAATTCACAGCAGGTAGTTCATCCAACTCTGTCGTGTATCTCCTAATTGCCTACTTGTCTCGTTATATTCCAAATTTCAAATATGATGTATTCCAAATTACGCGCTATATAACAATAATATTGTTTGCCATATATATGGTTGTCTGATGCTTAGGCGCTTGATATCATTGTGGCTTATGATATGTAATAACATGATTCTCTACTCTGGTAACCATGTTGTGACACCACGGGTTTGTTCCATTAAGTTCTACTCCAAATAAACACGCACACGTGATCACACACGTGGAGTCACTGTGTACTTTTCTTTTGGTTAAAGCCATCCTGTAATGTATTCGCTTTTATTTCTGTTAGCTCTTCACCATGTCATGGTCGTGAGCAGTTAAGAACAGAAAGTAACATTTCCACCTGAGGGAGTTCACACATCTGTGGGGTTTCTGGCGACAAGGTGAGCCAGCTAGACCGTGGACCGGACGGGGAAGAAAGCTCAGCTGGAGCCAATGCAGCAGCAGAATCGACAGCCTGAGCTAGTGGAGGGAAGCCTTCCCGTGTTCGTGTTTCCCACTGAGCTTGTGTTTTATGCAGATGAGCAGACATCTCACAAACAAGTTCTCACCCTCTACAATCCTTATGAGTTCGCTCTCAAATTTAAAGGTTGGAAAAGCTAGGCACATTCTAAATGCTTTTTTTTGCCATGTAAATGTACTGTAGAACCATTATAATGTGTGTGTGTATATATATATATATATATATATATACAATATTTTCTTTTATCAGTGCTGTGCACAGCGCCAAACAAATACAGTGTGGTGGATGCTGTTGGAGCTGTTAAGCCACAGTGTTGTGTTGACATGTGAGTAGTAATCATGGCTCAGTGCACAACATGTGTATGTACATTGTTGTAGCAACATATTACAAGCATATTAAACAGGATTTTGGTGTGGCCTTCCTATATAAATCACACTGTGTGTGCTCAGAGTGATCAGACACAGGGATGTGCGTGCCTGCCATTATGGGGTGTATGACAAGTTTCGGCTACAAGTGTCAGAGCAGAGCCAGCGGAAGGCTCTGGGTCGTAAAGAGGTGACTGCCACGTTGCGACCTTCCGCAACACAAGAGCTACATAGCTCCCGACCTCCAGGGGAGGAACGCAGAATCAAAGAGCAACTTGCAGACAGTGTGTTCTTTGAACAGACTGCATTTCAGACAGGTATGGTGGAATGGCATGGATCGCATTGGTTATGGACTAGAGGTGGTGTGTTTCCACATTCATTCAATAGATGGCACCAAACGCGTATATATGGTAACCTGCTAGAATTGAGAGCTGCATTGTGTTTCTCACTGATTATTTGACAAATTATCTGGATAATTATACATCTTTAAAATTTACTAAATTGGGTTGAATTTTTCAGGTTTCACTATTCTACACATTGTTTAAATATTCAGTTTTATTTCTATTTGTATACTTTGCTATTAATATAAATGTAACAATCCTATTAACAAAATACAAAGTAACTAGTAGAATAGTGAATGGCAGACGTGACATTCTTTAACTATAATAGATCGTAGTTTATAATAGTTTACAGTTAAGAATGTTGTTTTACCATGTTAGCTTTACTTTTCTTTCATTTAAGTGGAGGATCTTTACTACGTGTGTGTTTCTTTGTTTCTAGAGGCTCGTGCTGTTTCTGGAGGCCCCAGTGTGTTGACAGTACTGCTTGGCCTGGTGTGTATGGCTGCCCTGATGCTCCCGACCCTGGGGGAGCATGAATCTACTGTGCCTGTCTACCTCCACTTAAGTGTTAACAAGAAACTTGTAGCTGCTTATGTTCTTGGTGAGTTGACATTAGAATGCTATACACCCAGAGATGTGAGCACTATTGAAACTGGATTAGTTTTTCCTGGGGTTGTACAGTAATGTAATTACAGTAATGCAATTTGTCAATTGCATTCAAACAATAATCTTTGCAATATCCCAGATCCTCAGACTGCCCAGATCCTAACGTCGTCAGTGCACATGTGACGACCACTGCAGAAAGGCTAGGTTGTTGTACAGTGATTTCACTTCCTGCAAACCTCTGCCAGGGTTTTAATCATAATCCTATGTTAAAGTAACTTCTCAAAAAAACGATGATTGTTGTATAGCTTGTTGCTAGTTTGACAGCACATACATTTATTGTTAAAATGTGTGTATGTACACAATTTTTTTCCATCTATGAATAAATGTTTAATAGGCTTTTACATGAAGGTGGTTTCAGATACATTTTATGGAATGACATCCAATTATGGAACACTATTAGCAGAGTATCTACTTTACCAATGTGTAATTTTATTAATTCCATATATAACCTAACCTCTAGGTAAAACTAAACCAGTTTGAATAGTTTTTTTTAAATATATTTATGTTGATGATGTACATGTGTAGAAATGTGCAATTTTAATGTCTTTACTGCTTTATACCCTAGGTCTCCTTACAATGGTCATCCTGCGCACGTGAAGTGATCCAAGATAAATTAGGGCAAAGATAAAGAAACACTTAAACCCAAGCCTACAATATGCTTTAATGGGTTGTGTTGACTGTCGGGGAGTGGGGAATAGAGTATCTTTTTAAATTCACCCACTCCCCAAAGACAAACATAGCATAACTTTAAATGAGTCAAATTAACACAATAGTGAACTGATGCAAACTGAGATCTCCACTGTCAGTCAAAGGTGTGGTATTCTCAAAGGCGCTGCCCTTATTTGGGGCCCTGAAAAGGGCTTGTTAACAAACATAAGGGCATTCAATTTAGATGTTTCCTGTGTCTATACTTTCATTGCCATTAACTGTAACACAATATGGCAAACTTGAATACAAATGGTGTCACACACAAGCACTATTCATGTACATAAAGCCATCAAGTTTGCTATGGTCCTGTAACCACCCCATATGTCAAACATTAATTTTATAGACTGACTACATTCAGTAATTTGCATGTGTGAATATGTACTTAAGTTATTTTTTTTTCCATCAATGATTTAGAGCAAACATCTTATTATGGAATGACTTGACAATGATCTGTTGTACCATATAATTGCTCCATGTTTAATAAAGTGAACACAGATTGGCAATGTGTATAAAGTAGGTCTTGCATATACAGAATATCTTTCAAATCCATTCTAATTATGGATGTTAGCAAGTAATATTTCTAGTGTAGGCTCTGCATTACTGTTTAATCAAAGAATGGTAGAAATATATTAAAGTAAACCTAAATTAAACTTAAGGTTACATAGAAAATAATTTATTTTAGAAAATCAAAGGACAAGCATACCACAGATGCTACCCAGATCCTTAATACTTGAGAATTTCAGGTTTAATACTTTTCAATCATAACCAGGATCAAACTATACCAATCAAAATAACTTTGGAAAACATTTCAACTATGTTGATAGCAGAGCTTAAATATTAACCCCATTTTGTAGAATTGAGAAGACAATCATAAAAAAGGAGGGGGCACTGATAAAATTGATCCATCACTTTTTACAGAAAGGTACTCCAGACATATACAAGACATTTGGAACAACCACTTGTACAACTGAAATCAAACCAGTATCAGTTATTTTAGTTGAGATATGTAAATGTAAGTTCTTTTTTACTTACTCCATGTAACTTTAAAGGCTTGATGGTATGACCACAGCGGTAACATCTACCAATTCAAAAATGATATTCTCTGCATGCCTACCACAACAGCCTGAATAACACATTTCAGCATTGACCTTAGTGTTTATATCCCAACAGTGGTAGCCATCTTCTAATTCTGTGAACATCTGCTTGGTAAACATATTGCCTAATCAATGGGCAATTAACATTTCTGACAAACCGTAGAGCATAAGTGCAAAAATTAGACCAGTTAACAGCCTATACAATAACAAATTATACCATACATGTTCTACAAAAGAGTGAGTGGGTGGAGAGAAAAGCTTTATTTTTTTGCTGTTTAAGCCTTGTGTCTGCATTCACCTCACACAGCCAATTTCCAATTAAAACTGATATTAGACAGTTAAATATGTACATACTTACAAAGCAGGAAAATAAGTTAAATCCTTTCATACAAGACCTGCAGACTATGTCCATACAAAGGCCCATGGACAAGTTCTCCAGCAGGGTCAACACATCCAAACTTTTGTCCAGTGCTTGTAGTCTCTCCAGTGAAATTACTGGTGTAATACAGCATGTGCAGGATATACATACAGAAACATATCTCTTATAGGACTAAGCACCGTAAAAGGTCCCCAACTAGCAGCTGGTGCTTATAGTGTCCAATCCTCCACTGTAACCAGTCTTGCCCGTGCCTGTACAAACAAAGCACACATTCCACAGTTCTCGTTTCCTTTAATTCAGGCATAAATAAACCCTCCAAACTAGCACAAAAACATTTTTCAGAAAATCCACTTCATCTGAAGTTTGACGGTGGAGGGTCTGTGACGGAATCTTTTTCTGATGGAAACAGAGGGTGGGGAGGTATTGCCCCCATTTAGAGTCTCGGGTGATTGGAAAATTCACTTCGGGGACATATCATGGAGGGAAGGAAAAGGTGAATTGCTGGAAGAAGGTGAAATGCCCTCCATCTTTCCAGGAGAGCCGGTAGAGGAGCCCATACTGCTCAGACTGCCATCCAGTAAATCTGGAGAATGACTAAATAACAAGTCAAGTTAGGACTGCACAGTGTAACCCAAATGCTCACCTGCATATCATCACATCTCCATTACCGCAGTATACACTTTGTACGGAGGAGTAAGCGACGCTGGAGATAGGGTGTTGATATTTTAACTCATTAGAACAAATACACCTTTCTCTCCCTTCAATCCCATAGGGTGCTTCCTCAGATGACCTGCCCACATATTGGACAAGCATTGCCATGGTGTGTAGGAGGCACACCAGATACTTTTTTAGTGCACAAATGACAGACAGCTAGCAAACCATGAAAAGACATTGCCAGAATTTGACAAAGCATATTGGCTTACACACCTTTAAAAGAACACAGAAATATTAAACTGAGTCAGACTAAATGTACCATTAGATGAAACGGACACATTCCTGAATGCCTACGTAAAAATAAAAAACGAAATACAAACTCATCCCTGTTCATTAACAGCCATAAACATTGTATGGGGGATCTTTCCACCCCACCAGAGACAACTCTAGAAGAAACCCTTCCCTTGAGGTTTGTAAATCAGAATTAATTTAGCCTTACCAGGAACTGTGATCAGACAGGTGGGAAACATCTGAAGACAGCATGTTTGTGGTCCCCTGGAAAAGCCTCTTAGGTTGGCTCTCAGTTTCCATCTCCCCTGCAGAACAAGAAAAAAACAAAAGAACAATCATCAGTGATAAGAAATAATCTAAGCACAGGAAACCCTCGTAATATATTGGCTAAGTGAGGTGTGTAAAGCATTTGGTGAATCAGGCAGAGCACATCATGTCAATCTAACAATGTATAAAAGTATAACTTTTTGTGTATTTGTCAGTCTGTTGAATCTTAAAAAGATAATGTATGCATGCTTATCTTATCAGTGAAGCACACCCTTATTGTGTGGCTGTAAACATGCCTTCACATGATTCCTTCCAATAGGGAAGACATGTAATTAGGTTGCTTTAACAGACTCTTCAGTTTCATTTTTCACAATGTCAGAATCCACATGCACACAACACAAGAAAATGAGACTCAGTGATGAAGTTGTACATTTTATTAGGGTTCTTATGCTTACTGCAAGGTCAAATACCCTGCAAAATCACAAAAAGACTTTCTATAAAATATTTGTCCACAATCACAGGTAAAAACCTTGAATACACTGCTACAGCCATGGTTTCATTAGCCTTGTGAATAAGTCTGGATCCCCTCAATGCAGACATGTTTGTCACCCATTTAGAAAACAAGCAGTGTATGTTTAAGTTTCCACCAGTGATCTAGTCTGATTGGGTAAGGTAAGTAGTCCAATCGCATGCAAGGAAATTAAATTGAAATGTATTAGCACCACCTTTATGACATGCTTTTGAGAAGAGTCAAAATGTAGTTTGCAATATCAGGACGGTATAATGGTTTTATAGTCCTAAAGCAGAGTTCCCTTTCAATCACACTACAGAATAATGTTTGAAAAACAAAACAAGCATGCAAATTCTGAATTAACATGTGCCAATACAAATAAAAACTTGAGCATGCTGATCATCCATTGGCAATTGATGTGCATCTATATTAAAATGATTTGAGTCTTAGTTAAATGGAGAGAGAAAAAATACAAACAAACACATGCCCAGACATTTAAAAAATGTTTTCAATGATTATAACCCACCTTTGCGTTTGACTGGCCCAAGCATGCTGGCTCTAATGCAGTTGATAGGGCTTTGACTCCGTTGCCTGAGAAGACAAACATTTGCTCAGTTTTGTACAAAAATAAAATCTAGATTAAAAATACAACCAAAAAATAAATAATGGCAGTATCATTGTGTTTGAATTGATACAATGTTATTTTTTTTATGTAAAGAGGTTCATTTTATACAAAAAGAACTGACTACCATTGGAGCAATTCGTAACTAGCCTGTGTGCTCACCTAAAGCGCTGTGTTGGGCTGGGAATTGGGCTAGGAGTTAGGCCATTGCTGCTCACAAATATTTGTAGTGAAGGAGAGAAACACTGCTACTTGTACAAAAGAGAAAGGAAAGACATTGGCAAGATATTAATTAGCACTACTATCATGAGTACAAGAATGTCAACGGCCACAAAATGTTAAGAGATGCACCTTTTTTCCTATTGCTCTTGTAGGAGATGGTGCTGGGGACACGGGCACAAAGTCTATCCGCTTCGGAGATGAAGATGCAGACTTCTCCAAATCATTGTCACTCTGTTAAGACAATTATGAAGTAAATACAATAAATACACAATGAGTTTAAAGGCAAATATATTGAATAAATGTTGGAGTATTATACTACCGACACAGTCTGTCCTTGAGAGACTGGTGGCCCTGTTAACTCCAGGTGGTTTAATCTAGCATGTTATTTATTTGTCCACGCTACAAAAAGAGTGGCCAACCATGGCTAGCGTGGGCCATAACATGCAGTTTGAAGACACCGTAATGTACAACACAATTGTGGAACAACAACCATACACTCATACAACTGTAACTAAGTAAGAAAAACAACAAAGCAATAATCCTGATTCATTACCAAAGTTAAGCTCTCCTCCCACGACTGGCTTATCTGCATGGCAGCTTGAACCTCCCTGTGAACATGAAACAATGTTGACCATTGCCTGTATTCGGCATGCTATAATGGAGCAGCATTTTTACTTTTTGCATTTGCCGCCGCTATGACGCCATTTTGTTACCTTTCATGAGCAGTCTCTCGGTTCATCACATCTACACCCTCTTCCTGTGAGAGTGCACACAAAAAAAGCATGTCTTCTTAATATTCGGTAAGTTACCTTAAATCCCTTCAGCAAAGAGAAAGGCCCTTTCAGCTCTTTCTTCCTGGCTAAGCGTAGTGTTGAAACTTGTTTTGCTAAATGTATTGTTGAATGTTTTTGAGTATATGTGGCTGATTACAGACTATTGGGTGCAGGAATGTTCACGGACTGCTTAAAAATATTCTACCAAGTTTTGCGTTATCCCCTCCCTGCCGCATGAGACAATGCCATTGTGCCAATCAACACTACCAAAGGCATCATCCAGGCTCCATCTAATATCTTACTTGTTTTATCTGATGAAGCCTTGTGCTGGGAACTCGAATAGGAGACGATGGGACCTGATGGGAAAAAATAAAGGTGTTTTGTCAAAACAAAGTGTGTTATATGTCAGCAATGTCTGTGAAGAATAATTTAATAGGCTACCACGTTAGGCCTGTTGACAACAGTAGTGCTGTTTCTTCTGCTGCGCAGAACTTCTCTCTGGAACACTTGAGAATTATCACTGAAATGGAAAAAAAAAATCTTATTACTACCCCAGCTCTGTGGCCATGGTAATTAACATATTAATCATATAAATGTAAACCTTAGGCCATTGATCATGGGTGCACTATTGGATCTCCTTAAATGTCCATCAGGTGGGATTTCCAAATCGAGTTCCATCTTATCTTGTTGCATGGCTCCGGGGTTGTTCATCATTCTAGCTAAAGGCGGTCTATACCTTATTGAAAATTATTTATATCGCTAGCCAACTGATTGTTGCCAGCTAACCGTCCTCTAAACATTTACAACGTTTTAGACAATGCAACACACTACTGTAACATTGCCCGTTTCAGTATAGGGATATATATCCGGCATAAGAGCTAAAACAGGCAAAGCTAACCCGCAACTGTAAACCTAACCGACAACAATCTGCAAGGCCGTCATTAGTTGAATTCCCACATTGGCTATTAAATTGAGGCTATTGCGCAAGGCAACCATTTCCTAACTATACTTAAACCATATCAACTTTTCAACCACAGCAGATCTAGCGTAATATTATGATTAACGTTTTAACAAGCCTACAACTTTCGTGAAGATGTTACGACTGGCTAAACTACCGTACACAATGCCCAGTACAGTACGGTAACTGAATTAGCCAAGTCCCGTAACACAGTGGTCGCAGAACTATAAAAGTTCTAGGCATAGAAAATTACTTTCGACATTAGAAAATAGCATCAGTTAGTTAACCACTGATGGTATCCTTATGTTTCATTTTAACATATCGCTCAATTGTTACTAATGTTAAGGCTAGTCCAGCTGGCTAATACAGCGAGTCTAGGTACATCAAGCTAACCGCTAGCTAGCTAGCAGGCTAGTCTGTCCCAGCCAGTACCAACCAAACTAGCTAGCTAGCTTGCCAGCTATGTTAGCGTCAACGCCAAGGAACAACGACATATTCATTATCTAGGTCAACAAAGTACACAAGAATCGCCATCCATCAGCCTATACGCGACCATCTGCCAGCACGGTCTGCTATGAATAATATAGTCTATAAAACATGGATCTTATTGTTCTTGCAGGAAGCCGCCGAAATTGTGCAGGATCAAATATGATCACGCAGGGGCTAGACCATTCACGCCCCTTCATTTACATTGATAGACTTGCCCAATCAAAAAGCTGCATTTACCGGCGAATTCAGTAACACACTTTCTCTCGTGTTGTTTGTCTATAAACCCCAAGGTTTATTTAACATTTGCTATTTCATTTTTCTATGAATAACAAATACGTACAATTTTAAGTAACATTACGATATTCTGGAAACTGAACACGTGTCCAACTGCATCCTTAACCGCAAGAGGGCAGTCCAAGTTTAGGAGCACATCAGCCTACTTATTCAAATTGATGGGTCATCGTATGCAGTAACACTTATATGTCCCGATTTATTACTTGCTCATATTTTCTGTAAAATGTATCGGTATTTTTAACAAATGGTCCAGAATCTAGATTTAGTTATTCGCTATTACATAAAAACAGTATCATCCACATAAACAATGTTTGTGTGTATTTTTCTTATCTTTATTTTGGTATGTATATCATTATTTTACCAGGTGCAAATAAATCAACTTCTACCAGATCTACAAGCCATCAAATGACAAAATACTCGAAATGTTCTTTAATTGTTTCACAATGTTAAACTATCTCTAAACATTCATTTTTGCCTACAGGAATTGGCATCGTTTTCAAAAGGCACAATGAGGTAAGCAGAAACTTTCACTCGTATAATTTTTACAAGTTTTATGTTAACCTGCGTTGTCACATGCTTAAAATTCCACTCGGTTAGTCTTAGTTATTAAGAAAGTTGGTACAATAATTTAGATAGAAAAATTAAATAAAAAACTGTTCGATATAGTTTTGTTTATGTTAAGCTCTGTTCATGTGTAGGTTAGCTAGCTAAATCTAGTTCAGTCACAAAGCTGTGGATAACTTACCTCAGTACATTCCACCCTGTTAAGACTATAGGCCTAAACTAACAGGGCAGAATATGGAACACATTCTACTCATCTATAATTGTTTTAATATTTAAAGAATAAAACATAATACAATAGAATAAGGGACACATTATCTAAGAAAATAGTAATATCGCTAAACATCTACATTCTGATAGGCTAACTAGGCTAAATGTCCCAAACAATGTGGAATAATGTCACAGTAGCTTTCTGAACACTAAACCTCAATTCATTTTTTTGAGTCCACTGACATAAACATATTGCTATTCTGATATAATGCAAAAAACATTGTGAGGTCAAAATGTTACCACATAACAGGAATGACCCAGATACCAGGTCATAATTATTTCTTGCATTATTTAAGATCAAGTCCATTTTTTGCTAAAATAAAAGATTTTGTTAAAAACACATTTGTGTTGTAGCAGGATATTTACCATGTGTTATATACAACTATTTGTAGAGTAGGTTAGAGACCCATGTGCTCTTAATAAATGCTCATTTTATGGAATATACACAGATATGCCATAACATTATGACCACCTGCCTAATATCGTGTAGGTCCCCATTTTTCCCCCAAAACAGCCCTCCCCCGTCGTGGCCTGGACTCCACTGAGATTTGGGGAATTTGGAGACCAAGTAAACACCTTGAACTCATGTTCCTCAACTAATTTCTTAACCATTTTTTGGTTTTTGGCAGGGTGTATTATTATAAGAGGACAATGCCATCAAGAAATAGTTTCCATAAAAGGGTGTACATGGTCTGCAACCATGGTTAGATAGGTGGTACGTTTCAAAGTAACATCCACATGAATGGCAGGACCCAAGGTTTCCCAGCAGAACATTGTCCAAAGCACCACACTTGCCTTCTTCACTTTTTCAGCAATTTGAGCTACAGTAGTTTGTCTGTTGGATCGGACCACACTGCAGCCTTCGCTCCCCACGTGCATCAATGAGCCTTGGCCACCCATGACCCTGTCGCCAGTTCACTATTTTGCCTTCCTTGGACCACTTTTACATACATAGGTACTGACCACTGCAGACTGGGAACACCCCACAACAGCTGCAGTTTTGGAAATGCTCTGACCCAGTCATCTAGCCATCAGAATTTTGCCCATGTCAAAGTCGCTCAGATTCTTACTCTTGCCTATTTTTCCTGCTTCTAAAACACATCACCTTTGAGGACAACATGTTCACTTACTCCCCAATATATCCCACCCACTGGCATGATAACAAGATTATCAATGTTATTGATTTTACCTGTCAGTGGTCAAAATGGTATGGCTGATTGGCTATAGGTCATAGTTTACATCTGGATAAGACAATTGCAGTATGTATAATCTGCATATCTTGTCTCACATCAGTGTCATAGATAAAAGAAAACTCATGGGGAGCCGACATCAACTGAACATCGAACGACTAGTTGATTGTCAATACACTGGTGGACTTTACACACAACTTTAGAATTACAGACAGAGCGCCCTGACGAGATGCAATATATTTATGGCCAACCCATAACTAAATTATATAATTATGTGAGGATTCGATTCAGGTGTCCCTACCACAACTAACTTTTCCTTCATTTGTCATGCCTATTAACTCCAAAAATGAACTCCATAAATTACATTATATATTTTAAAATTAATTAGGGCAAAAAATCCACCAGCTGTTTTTTTTTTTTTTTTTAATCCTGAAATGTTTCAATATTATGGTAATTTAAATATAACAATAAAAACAACTTTCAATTATAGTATTGATAAATTATATTAAAAAAATGTAATATTTGATAAAAGGTACATTTTTTAAAGCATTTCAACATATGTGAAAACTGAAACATTTATATACATTTTGATGTTTGCTCCACCAGGACAATTGTTCATATGATTTCCTTGACTTGTGTATTATTACATGTTCTAACTAATTGTGTTACTTTTTCTAAAATTCAAATCAACACATTTTTTTAATTATCTTGTTACATGTTGCTAGCTACAAACAATAATAAAAATCAAAACATTACATAAAAGCATTAAGGACATTGTTGAAATGTTTAAATCGGTACATATTTTACAGTATAGCAGCATTGCTCTAAATAAATAACTCTTCTGGGTGGAAGGGGGAGAAAAACACCCAGTATACTAATCAGTGTTGGGGCAGAATGTACTTCAAGCAATGGAAAACTGCATACTGTTTTATACAGACACAGATCTATCTAAGGCAATCCAATATCCCAGAAGGAAAATTACACTGTATTCATAGGGTGACTAAAACTGCCAATGCTAATTACAAGATTATCACTTTGTGATTCCTCAGGGACCCTGAGCATACCAATTTAACCAATATACCAATAACCAAAAGAAAATGATAAAACCTGAACAGCAATGTTTAAAGACACAAGGATAGCCAATAAAATGCTCTTCAAGCCTTGTACTTCTCCTTCCCCGTTTCACTAATGACGCAGATATGCTAGGAAACAAAAGAGGGACAGGTCACCTAAAGTGCATTTTATAGCATATACAAATGTATTTATTGCGTATTCCTCTGTGTATATTTACAACAGAAGAATACATAATATTTATGAAATCATATTAAAAAGGACATTGCTTTGTTGCAGCTAAAAGTAAAATACAAAAAATGAAAAATATGCTAATAATCAATTTTAAATACTTACATTAAGATCTCTAAAGTACTCATTGTAGTCTAGTGCATATCCGACCACAAATTTGTCAGGCACCTCGAATCCGACATCTGAAATTGAACAATACAATAGAACTGAAATACAGCAAATAATAATAGTAAATATTGAGAGGATATGCATTGCTGTATAAAACTCACAGTCTGGTCTGTATCCAACACTTCGTGGTGTTCTTTTCACCAGCAAACTGAGGAGAATGAGAATAGAATGATGAACTAGTCATTGCTTGGATAAATAACTACATAATGAGAAACAGGAAATATGATGCATCCATTAAATGCACGAATGTACTGTGTGTGTGTGTGTGTGTGTGTATAAAAAATAAAACTGTTAATGTTATTTTCTAGATGTAGTGGATTAAATGCATCTTGGGCAGAGAATTACATCATAGTTCCTCTTTGTATTGTAACTCGAGCTCTGTTTGTGTTTTCATAGCTGGGCCGGCTGCGTGTGCATGTTAGTGCATGTGTGTGGCCCATGAAGCATTGTTTTGGTCTAAAATGATAGTGCCTACTGTGACATCTAGTGGCAGACAATCTCAAACATAGTTCCTTTAAAGTTTTATAGGATATGGAAGTGCACTTTATTTTTGAAAGCAGTTATATCATAATGATTTTAAGAGCTTTTATAACTGCGGAAAAAAACTAACTCTAGTCATTATTTTCTACAGAAGATTACGTTTTCAGATTTTCCAATTGGATATGAAAAGTTAATAATTACAGATATGAGAAGAATAATTAGAGAGTTACCTTGCTACTTTAACCATTTTGGGATTGTACTGTTTGAGAAGTTGCAGTAATGTCTTCATCGTTTTTCCTGTGTCAATAATGTCCTATAAATAAAATGCCAGAGAACATTAAAATAACAAACTACCAATAATATATGAACAACAATTCCGCTAAATAATAAATTCAAAGCATACCTCCACAATCAGGACATTCTGTGTAAAAAGAACATATGAATTAAGTTTACATCATTTCATATGATGATGCAAATGACACTAGAAGAAATGTAAATAAGATGACTCCTGACTGACCCAAATTATGTTTGTCTGTAGCCTACAGCACAGTCCCTTTGTTGTTATTTGCTCGACAACTGACTGGTGAAACCTTTGACTAAATTCCATCAATAAATACAGAATGACCATTAAAACAAACTGTTAGAAAATAAAAAAACAGACACATACAGTAGTTCACTTATGTAGTGTCTGAAATATCTGAAAAAATATTAGCTATTTTATTAGTTTTTAACCAGCATATTTGCAACAATAACAATGTATTAATTATTATTCCCACTGTAAATAGGAGATGACAGACTAAATGCACCTTCAAAAATCATAATGAACAACCACAATACCCAGGAAAACATTAGGAATTTCCATAGCAACAATCATGTGTGCTTACCTTTCCAGTCAATGTGCATAGATCATCCCCACCAATTACTTTGATCTCACCTGTTGATTGGTCATTCTGTGACAAAGAGAAATTCAATAAAGTACAGGTCATGCATTCGATCACACATACACAGGGCAGGAAGTGGCTTTCAAGCGATTCTGCTAAATTACTAAATGTGATTATGCTAAATTGTGCATGCATATGTGCACACTTTCATTACAAATTATATACACTAGGCTACATACAGTACACTATAATATATAATCTTTAAGATAGATGCATCATCCATGTCTGCTGCAAAAGAGGGCGTTAGATTAATTAAAACAATCAAATCAAACCAGAAAAAGGTAACACTGCAGATTCAAATACATAAATGAATGTAAAAATTACACAGTAGCTCTTAAGGCGAATGAAATCCACAGTCATTGGAATGGACCGATCACTGTTCCTGTTAAGGGCCTTGATGTAGTCCAACAAGTCCGCAAAAAACTTGTACCCTCCCTTGAGCACACAGAGTGCAACAATATGATGTCCTCCCATGTCCTTCATGATCTCCCGGGCAAGTCTCTCTGTCCTGGGGTCACAGAAGGACAGACATACAGACAGAACTGAGCATTCTTCTTTGTTCTGTTATTTCCTTACGGTTTGGATAAGCAGACAGTCTCAAAAACTTGCCTTTTTGAGAGGTTAGCTTGCTTTACAAAATGATCAGTACATTTGCATCTTGAAAAACATTAAACATAATATATGTAGGCAATTTGAAGGGGAGAATGGTAATCCGTTGAAATAATTGTACTGTACAGCTGAGAAATAAGACGAGAAGGAAACAAAGCAATAAATAAAATGCGGTAAATATGCCACCAACCTGTCTAAGATGAGTCCATGAGGGATGTATACCCTCTCCAGGTCAGAAGCATAGTGTTTTGGTATGCAGAACAGGTCCAGGTCATACCCCTGCTCTTCATCATCTATCTAATTAGATAACAAAACAACAGAAGCGCACTCTAATTGTTGATCAGATGTGAAGTATGGTAGATAACTGCAAACAAGTTTCATTAAAAAAAATCTAATTCTAGGTTTAGCAGAATTTACTATGAGATTTTTGACCGTTATTTAACCACAAATTAGTAGGCATACAGAGCTTGAGAAATAAACGATGTGTTCTTCAAACCATTGTAACAAGTGCAAAATATTTCCCTTTTTTGATAACGCCATACCTAGCTGTTTGGGCTTCGCTTATTCCTCCCCAAAAGATAAAGGTAGATAGCCAGCAGATGTTCTCATGGAAACAAATTATTTAGATTACCGGTACCAAAAATGTCGCTGCTGCTACATATCTAGATTACAGTGCAACATAATTATACCAATCAGTTAACACAAGAGTAACATTTTACCAAGCTGTAGCAAATAGCCTACAACATACCAGGCCTACATTACAATTTATATCATTGTATAGCATATCCTGCTACTATAAAAGTCAGTAGCCTATAACTAATCAAAATTCAAAATAAAATTATAATTTCGCATTAGATCTGAACATGCAGCAGAGATCAGCAAGGCAGGCTAAACGGATGTGCAGGATATTGTGCTACTGCTCGGTTTTCATGTACATTAGTCTTTGTTTCGCTCATCCTACAATCTGAATTAAGATCTACTAACCTGACATGTGCCATTCGTGGACCACGCGTGTGGTCGTGAGATATTCTAGTTATACTTCAAATCTATGGTGGCATATGTGAATACAATATGTACACATTAAACGCGATAACTCAGAGGTTTAGCTAAGGAAATTGGGATTTGCCTATAGGTTACATACCCTATAGATTACATACATTACTTTAACAAGAAAGGACAACATATGGCCACCCTCCCTTTGAACCGATCTGATCCGTTATGTATTTTACCTAAACTTACCACAACACAGGAGTTGGAGGTCGCCATGACAGCGTTTCAATCAGTTGATTAACGAGTCTTAAAACCAATAGCCTACTCAAATTAGTCGTCAACCTTCTTGACAGCTCACCCAGTTCACATGCAGTGTACGGTATGATATCCTAGCTGACTACAGTAGCCTACATACAAGACGCTCTTCCTGTTCTGTATATCGGTCTGCACGACGCAAATGGACGGCGGGCCAATTCAAACGAGGAAGTATGGCCTACGCAGCGTTTACTCACTCACTGTGATCTATCGGTACGGTACACTATGGACCTACCGTATCCCCCTGCTGTAGACCATTAAACCACCACAGATCATACTCTTCCACTCTATAACCTAGAAATATTGACATATATAAGCATTTAGGCAGGCAGCTGTTTGGCTAAACCTCCACAAATAAAATAGGAGAAATTCCAAGTCGTCCTGACATTTATCCTAGATTAGTCATAGCCTAGCTAATGTATCAGGCTGCTATGTGCAAGCCTCAGCAACATGATGCATATTTGACCACCTGCTGGTTATCTTACCCATTCACCCCTGAAATCCCCCCATTGTGTGTGTGTAAAAACATTTTTTTTTTTTATATATATATATATATATATATATATATATACATACATATATATATATACACACATATATACACATATATACATATATGTATATATACATATATGTATATATACATATATGTATATATACGTATATATACATATATGTATATATATGTATACGTATATATATGTATATATACATATACGT
>JAODTR010000002.1:4062295-4076358 GCA_025399935.1 Amblyopsis rosae | reverse complement strand
GGGTCCCTTGCTGAAGCTGCTGCCCCCGCGACCCGACTCCGGATAAGCGGATGAAGATGGATGGATGGATGGATTTTTTTCCAGTGAAAAATGAAATGCTCAGAAATCTTTAAGCACATTATTAGTTTTATTTATATTATTAGTTATGTTTTGTTTTGTTTTGTTTGTGTAGGTATTGGATATTAATCAAGTATGATCGCAATATATTTGTTTGGCGTTTAGCTGACTGATAGGTGTTGTTTGTCCATAAGTAAAGAAATAAGTGGAATAGTAAGGTTTAATGTGACAAACAAGGGATCACAACACAGAAAACGTTACATAAATGTATGAAATTACATTTCTATTTTTTCTATTTTCACCCATTTGGATGTTTTCACATTTTATTGTTTTACAAACATTGAATCAGGTGGTTTGAATTTGGCTTTTTTCCCCACACTAATCAACAGAAATAAAACTAATTTCAAAGTGAAAACAGATGACTAAAGTGATCTATATGCATGTGTCCTGTCTGAAAAGAGAAAACAAGTTAAAAAAGGTAAATAGACCTCAAACTAGTAGTTAACTTACCATATCAACCAACAGGCCATGGCTAGTACATTTGGGTATAGTTTCATTACAGATTATCATTGGTGAGCAATCAGATTCCCTGGCAGAACCTACAGTATAATATAGTATAGTATATGTGCAATGCCTTCAGAACCTTGGACAGGGCAATCACTTAAAAATTATGTATTATACACCATTCTCTAGGTTTTTAAACCTCACATTTGTTCAGATTCCAACAAATTGAAATGTTAATTGAAAACTAAATCCATCCTTCCTCAAGTGTATAGAAATGTATACTGGCTTTCAATGGTTACTGTGGTTTATCTCCGTTTTTAGGGTGATTTCTTCAAGAGATTTTCCATCTCAGTTTGGAGTGCTGTAAAGCCCACTTTGCTTACAGAACATTCAAATTTTGTCTAGTAAATACTGTAAAGATAGAAAATAGTGAGGTTATAATATATAACATTTTGGCTGCTTGTTAAAATACCTTGAACACCTGTAATGGTGGTTTTCAGACAGATGTATAGACAAGGATATGTGGAATGACATTTTATTGCGCTATTAGTCATTTTTCTGACAAGTCTCCCAAACATTAAAACAACACAGCACGCCTTTTTGCCATTAACAGAAATTTAATAAAGGTAGTGAGAGAACACAAAGTAATAAAGTGTGAAGGACGCGCATTATGATGTTGAGATGTATCGTATCAATGTCAAAGCCAAAGTAAGCACCATTGTCATGTGGTCAGGAGAGGCTTCATTAAAAAATATTTTATATGGGTTGGTGAGGAGGTTAAATATGATACACAAGGACTTATCACAGTTTTCAGACATTTTCACCAACTAAATAAACAACAGAATAGAACAATATCTGTGTAGCACTATTTTATCATGCAATTTACTTTAGTAAACCTTCCGACATGGACAAAATATACTTTAGTAAGTAGACCTCAATGCATCTCTGTCCAGCAATGATCACAAAGCCTGTAATTTAAATTATTTGACTGAGATCCCTATAAAAAATAATATTCCGTTTTTATTTGTCTTAATATATCTAAAAGTGCAAGTATTTATCAATTTTATTAAATTCTTTCTGTTAAGTATAAAATACAAAGGAAAAAAACAGCAATGTTTTTCCTTTTTATGTTATATAAGGAGGAGCATCATATATAACAAACCATATATATATATATATATATATATATTTAAGTTATTTATTCCACCCCCTCCTACACACACGCGCACACACACAATTTATTTTTGAAAGATACAACATATTATGGTATGGTATTTTAGACCATACCATGGACAGGATATTTTCGTTGTGCATTGACCTCAATCCATAATATGCCACACTCCCATTTGCAAAAATGAAACAATGTCTTCAACACATTTAAAGAGCGTTTTTATAATCAAACACAACAGTCTGCAACATACGTGTGCAAACAGGTGTGTTGAATGAGCTAACTCGTCAATGGTCTGCGGAGAATCATCAAGGGCTTGGCTTAGACTGGGGGCTGCGATTGGCTGTGTGATTAACCTGGAACTCTAAATTGTCAATGAAAGTAAACCAAGGAAGTGAGCATAGTTTCCCGTCTGGTTAGCCAATATGGAAGATTCGTTTTCTGTAATTTTACAGATGAGTAAAGACAGATGGAGACAACATTTACAAAGTCACACAGTATGCAGCTAAACTCAACCCGTCAGACATGTATGACAAAGCAAGTAAAGTTGTAGCCATCAAAACGGTTTACATGAGGGAGGACCTCATACAGGTCCTCTTTACCCCACTCGCAAGCAACTACCAACGGCTTTAAAGGTTTATATAATATAACATACCTATTGAAAAACAAAAGTATTAGTAATAGAACATTTATAAAGGGTGGATTCACAACTGGGGACTCCAATGATGGCTACCACTGTAAGATATGCTCCATTCATCAAAATATCTCCCTCTTCAAATCAAACGGCTTAGTACACCACCAACTCGAGCCAAGGCCACATATTTCGGCCAGGCCACTGACACTTCAAAGGGAGAAATAAAAATCTATCAAATAAAACTTGCCCATCCTTTTAAATTGAAGTCCCTCAGAAAATGAAACGCAACCGATTGAGTGTTTGTGCAATTTCACATAGGCATTTGACTGACAATCCTCTACAACAACCAAGTACCGGTATTACCTTCATATGCTGGACGGTAAATTGTTCTGTCTTTTTGTGTGTGTGACATCCCCAATCCTAACACCTAACAAACTGATACTGGTTCATATTTGATCATGTGACCGATAAGAGGAAATGTAATTCCAGTTGCAGTCTTGGTTAACTGAACGGAGTCATCAATACAGCCAGAACACTGTGGCGGGACATGCTGTCTCACAACAAAATGTCCAGACTCACAATGACCTCGAGCTGAACTCACATGTGCTTCACATAAAAAAGGTGGAAGAATTTTGACAATCCACAAGAAAGTGTAAGGAGAATATACTGATGCAACAGGAGAAAAACATTTCCTGTTCCTCTCTGGTGGGAAAATAGCCTATGGGAGAGAAGGTCTATAGCTGGCCCTGTGTAAACTGCTGTGCCAGGCTTCATCAGGCCTTTCACTAACACTCACACAAACCTGGGCCAAACAGCTCCTGCTAGGTGGGACTTCACAGAGCATTTCTTGTCGTCATTGCCATAAGCAAATCCATTTAAACAGTGCTTTGGATTGCAACGTTAGCGTCTTCGTATGGCTAGCAGGCCTAGACTTTTGCTAGATGACGTCCGATGTCCACATAATGCCGACGCCTCAGCTATAGAGCTGAACTAGTCTTTCCATGTAATGCCATCTAGGTGGCATGCCGCATTGACCAGGCCTGGGACTGTGTTTGGATGTAAGTTTGCTAATCCAGTCTGCTTTAAATAAGATCATCTGTGAACTAACCACTTGGGGCTTGATTGTTAACGAACGCTTCAATGAAAGCTGAGGTCGATGAGGTCAAAGGGAGACAATAGACCATGTTCCTTTAACATTAATTGAGATGTTAAAGTTGCCATACCTAATATCTAGATATGTCATACCATGACAATTAACTAATGTAATCTTTATGAAAACACTACCCACAGTCCATTGTCCTGTAGATTCACTGTAGTAGATGGCTTTCCTCAACATCACATCAAACCTTAGTCATACAGTACCTCTCACCTGTCTTTGAACAGAAAGCAGTGGAAAAGTTTAAGTTTAACCACAAATTCCAACGCTTTGGATAAAGGAAGCCTTGTACACTTGGAGGCCCAAATGAAAATACTTGAGACCTCACAAACCCTTATTTAGCGGTGTATTTGAATATGTATTGTTTCTGAATGGTCTTATTAGTCCACTATACCAAAGACCACCGCATAATGGTTGACAGAGACTATTTGGATGTTTTAAACTATGCTTTTTATGGAGCAGGCGGGAATGGGTTTTCTCTGGGTCTGTGCTTTACAGGAACGTTTTTAAAAAATGAAATAAGACCAGAGCACACACTGAGACAGACAAAATGCTCTACTGGTTTACAGAATGTGACAGGAATATACCTCACTATATCTCAGACACAATATTTTCCCCCACTTGAGTGTTTCAGAAGAAAAACTTCACATTTAGGTAATAAATGCAGATTTATCAACCTCATCATCATGCTTTCAAATATCTATTGATAACCTGTACATTTTTCATCTTATATTTCTATACACATGATACAATGCTTGTACACAATATTGCACACTATATGAGGTGTCCTGCGCTGGCTGGTTGCACCCTCTCTGCCTGTGAGGGGTAACTGACCAGTTACGGACAACAAAGTGTGTGAACTCAAATAGAAGTAGCATCAGAATCATAATAATGGAAAAGTGACATATTCTGAGCGGAGAGACCCCCTGGGAACAATCAAGGGGCTGTATAGCACCATAAAGAGAAATATACTGCCTTGGCCATGCACAGATAGGCCTCAATATCCACTAGATCTCACTCTTAACCATTGCATGGGGCTGGCGGACAATTTGCCTGCCTGGCCATCAACAACATCCACCCCAGCCCAAATGGCTCCCACTTCTATAGGATACCATGGTGTTATCATCATGGTACAAATGGTGTGGAGAGCTACCACTAGCCAAGATGACACAACTATGGAAAGATTGTAGATTCTCCTCGGCTCACCTGTATCCTTACTCTCTTACGACATCTCGTAAGCAGCCATTTTGCTTCCACTTGCAGTATTATGGGGCCAGGGGCCATCCGCGTGGCTATTCTGCCTACAGCACTAGTCATCGTAAATGAAAGCGTTTACAGCAGTCAAGGTCACAGGACCATCCACGTGAAGACACGTAAACGAGTGGAGTGTATAAGGCACCAGGTTGTGATGACGTCAGAGAGGGTGCGTCACACCGGCGACAAACATTTGCCACCACGACTTTGTTTCTTTTAGTTTGCTTGTTGGTTTGTTTGTTTAACGCGCCTAGCGCCTCACGCAAACACCACCAGTGGACCATATCCTTTTATGTCCCCCATCTCCCCAGAGGGAAAACTATTTAAAATTAAATTAACCAAAAGAAACCTTAACCCACAGAAAACGTGGGCATTTTGAGAAGGATTTGTTTTACAGCTGATTCACAAAATCATAATTAGTACATCTAAGTTAGCACTTTTTTCATTTAAGTTTATATGGACATGGTGCGTTGATATTCAATAGTATCATAGAGTTTAAGTAATCCCTTTCTTTGAGACGTGAAATAGACTATTTCGTCAGACTTCTGACCTTTCCACAGCATACAAAATGTGTTCATTCATGTTTTAAGTCAAATTAAGAATATAGCCTAATTTGCAAAACTTATTTTAAAATACAATTCTACAAGCATGCTCACAAGTGTTACAGCCCTGTAACATGTTTTGCAATAATACACTTTTATAGTGCTTTAAAATTTATTCTGCGTACCTTTATAATAAACTACATCTGTTGTCAGATTTGGGTTCCATTGTACATAATAGCCTAGCCTATCTTTGTGCTGATGTCAATAATGTCTTAACATAATATACCTCTATATTTTATGATTTAGTTTAAATCTTATAGGCCTATTACCATTTTCGGAAACCTTTTTACTTGAAATACCTTTGACGTGTGCAAAATCTGTCGTTGGATAGAGAGAGAAACACTCTGTTCATTGTCACTTAAATCAAGTAGGAAACAGTTCATATCTTACAGTTCAGTTCTTGGTAGCAGCGGCTTACTGTTAAGATGGTGGTAAGTGGGGGGAACATCCAGTAACATGAGCGAGGACAACGGGCTGTGGAGCTTGTGTGTTGTGGGGGTGATTCCCTTGGAATATTCTCATTATAATTTACAGGTTAACGTCTCGTTTTCTTGTAGAAGTTAAATTTGCGTATTTTTGTTCGTCCGTATCGCGATTCGCCGATCCGCGTCAATCATCGTCTGCGTCGTCACCCGCGTGCGGACACTCTGGTAGCAGTTCGGAGGCACGCTTCTCTCTACTCCGCTCCTGGATTTTGCGCATTTCGTCGGCGTATTTACTGAAGGTGTTGCCGAACTTGGACCACACTTTGCACGGAACCGTGATGGAGTTCCGGTAAGTCGGCTTCACCTCGCTGACCCGCATGAAGACACCGTACTTGTTGGACCCCACATCAAAGAAGAAGCGCTTGTTGTCGACCGTCAACGAAGTGCCTTCGGGCAGTTCCGCCGGCTCCTCGTCCACGCCATAGTCGTCGATGAGTTTCGCTAAGGCGTCGCGGAACTCTATGAGTCCTTGCGCCGGGAGAGCGATGGTCTGGCCTTGTGCGCTTCCCAGTCCGGGCCCCCGGTTAACGGTCTGTCGGATCCTGAGAAACCGCCCCCTCTGGTTCTCCTTCAGATCCATATAATATTTACGATTCTCCCGCACCAAGAATTCGCTCTTGAGCGCGCGCCGGGGCTCGTCCTGCACTATATCCGGGTTGGTGGGGCCCAGCTGGGCATAATGCTCGATAAAATCCCCGAGGTAGTCGCGGAACTCCACGGCCACCGACATGGAAAGCGTGAGGCGGCTCTTATTTCCCCCAGCGCCGACCTCGGCTATCTTGAGGAAGCGGCCTTTGGCATTCTGCTTCACGTCAAGGTAGAACCGTTTATTCTGGATGTCGACGCGCTTTGACGCAAGCTCCTCGGTGTCGTGCTGTAGGCGGGTTGCGACGCCCAGTGCGACCGGAGGCAGCGAGCCGGGGCTTGCGGTAGGGCCTCCGTGGTCACTGCCACTGTCTCTATCCGCCATGATGATGCCTCCCTGCTTACCTTCCGCCGTCTCCCTCTGCCTGCTGCAACCTCGACTGCCCGTCAAAGCGCTATCGCGGGACCACTCGACGAGACTTGGAGAAAATAGAAAAAACTGAAAACATTAAACGTGCCCCGCTCCAATGTGCTGAGCTGCGTTCAAGAACGTTACCTTGCTGTTTATGTGGTGATGTTGAAAACAGCTCCAGAGAATCACCTCGGCCTAAAAGCGCGAATGCCCCCTCCCCTTTTTTTTCTCTCTCTCTCTCTCTCTCTCTCGTGGGGGTCTACCTCTCCAACACTCCCAACCCTGCTGAGGAGAGAACACAGGGGCTGCGGGCAGCGCTGACGGCTGATGCTAACCTTTATCGCTAAGATATCTTTGACAGACTGCATTGCGTTGTTCCTCTGAGATTGAGATTGTTAAGATTGCATTGTACATGATTGGTAATATGTGGTATTTGCATTGCAACAGCAGAGGTAATACAATAGTAATTATGCTAAATGCAAACGAACATACGATGGGCTTTACTCAAGCTATTAATTTGTGTGACTTGACTAGTCCAGGTAAACTGAGTCCAGACATTTAACATTAAATTGACTTCTTGTATTGGATATTTTTCTGTTCCTGTCTCTTGCTTATTTATTTTCACCTGCCCGTTGTTCTTTCAGCGATCAGTTTCTCGAGATTAGTTTCTATGTACATTTAAACTTTCTTCAATTTTCCATTTGAACAATACTGTATACTTCTCTAACTAAACTATGGAACAGGAATACAAGTAGCTTACAAACCAATACCCTAGGCATACCATACACAAAGCAGTCATATTAGTGAGGCTGATGTTTTATTTCTCAGGATGAGAGTGATTTCCACCTTGTGATACTGTCGTTCTCAACCAAAAATCACGTATTTTTCAATCACACACACGCACGCACACACACACACGCACACACACTGTACACACACACAGTACACACACAATCATACACCCTTCATCCCACTCCAATCGACAACACAAGTTCACATAGCTCACACCCAAAAGGCCTCTTGGGGAATATTATTCTCACTCTCAGCTTCTTACGTCTTCCCCAAGCCTACCCAGACGTCTCCCTGGAGACCCTATCCTCCTCTAGTATCCTCTTCCTTCCCTATTCTGCTCCCCTCCCCCATTATCATCGGGCAGGTGGCAGAACATAAATAATGCTTTTAGCACATTATAAGGTGGCACAGCACCTTCTAGCATTCTGTCGGTGACGCTCACTCTATCCACCGCTCCGCTCCTGGTCTGGTGGGTAATATGAGTCTTCTTCGTAGGTGATTAGTTGACTAAAAGTTAAAAGCATTTATTACTTGCTGTTGTACAGTTATGTACTATTGAAAACCTGCAAACGATCCTGTTGCCCGCTTAGATTTTTAACAGGTTTTTAAAGGTTAATTATAGTTAATAGTTTTAATGGTGTTTTGGAGAACGAGAATTCGAATACTCGTTTGGAAAGTTGGAAAGTTTTCGAAACCTGTAAAATGGTATTCGGGACAGCCCTGCTTTTAGCACATTATGAAGTGGCAGAGCACCTTCTTGCGTCTGTCTGTGCCGCTCTACTTCCTCTACGATCGATAAACTGGTCTAAAGATAATTGCAATGATTCTAAATTAGTTAGTTATTTAGTTACTTTGTTAGTTAGCAGTAGTAGTAGCAGTAGTAGTAGTTATTTATTTTCCCAGCAAACCTTAGTTGTTTATAATAACAGAATTATTATTAATAACTTATATTTGAGAAAAAACTAAACAAACACTGAATACCATGAACAGTTTCTAGAGCAAACTAAATTTGATAAGTAAAATATATAAATCTTATAGTCTGGTTTGTACATAATCCACCCCAAATTTGCCAGTTGGTATATAACAATTTGTCTGTGAGTTTAGCTGATTTATGCTGCAACATTATTCCCAAATCTCTCCTATTTTCTGAGATGTTATATAGGGTAGGATCGTTACCGCCTTTTATCAATACACTGGATGTGTACAACAGTCGTGAAAATAAATGTGCCTAATGAAATAAAGAGCTTTAATAGGGATCCACTGCCAGGTAACTGTTTTAATTAACACTCCAATTAGCTTGCTTTTACAAAAGCAGCATGTTGCTAATCCTGCCTTGCGCTACATTCGTATTGTTTTGGAGCTGTGAGAGGAACCCCGTCGAGTGGGAGAACACACCAGCTTCTCTGCTAACGCAATTAACTTTTTCAATCACATTTCACCCTGCTAAAAAGTTAAATGTTCACCCTGACCTATAAAAACAGGATCCTGGTTGAATTAAATAAAATTACATAGAGTTTTTTAGAAAGTGGTTATTCATTAATATGGCTTAACGTTTCTAAATCCCTCTTTTGAAATGTCCAGAGAAGGGAAGTCAAAAATGTCAAGTGTACCTCATGCATGCTCATAACAAATTGACTGTACCTCATCCTGAATTAGATTTGTTTTCATTTCAGGTATGCAAAGAATTAAAATGTTCTTAGCATGTTTGTTATGGAGATGTGGGCATAGTTTGGCTCTGTCTGTATAGGGGAGGGAGTGTCAGGAGTTGGTTCATGGGACGTTGGGATTGGAAAGAGGTGTGGGTCAAGTAAACTAATTACCTGTGTAATTGCTGGCGGAGGAGGTTGAGGACCCAAACACACGACAGCTAAGCAGTAAATAACGGTTTATTTATAACAAAAGGCAGGAGCACAGGTAGTGAGCACTTACATTAGACAATTACAGACACAGGACTAGGGAAAACATGATGGCTTAAAAGGCAGGCTCAGTCATTCTAGAGAACGCTTGCTAACTTCGAGTTCAAATCAGCCCGCACAGAGAACAGTGAGCTAGCGGAATGCAAGTAGATATTTGGTGAAAATGTATTAGCTTCCAAATAGCTTGCAGTAGCTGACAAGACACGAAGACAATCCACTGGACCATGACATCGAGGGCCAGGTGAAACACATCACATGAATGACCTGACACACAGGTGGAGCTAACAAGACAGGGAAACGCAAGACAGGGATGGACACAACACGGAACAGACAGACCATTACAACCTGTCTCAACAGTAAGATGCGCCTCGGAGCAGGCTTGTGAGGAGAGATGGGAGACTTGAAGGTCACACAATGAACCGGAACAATGCATAAACACACAGTGAAAATGTTCTGCCGCCATTAAACTTGCATGCGGAGGTGAGTGTTGCACGGTCACATGTGCAAAGGCGTAGCTGGTTTGATAAGGACAACTTTAAGTGTTCAGCCTATAATTTCTGGGTCTGTCAGAATCTCAGATTTCCTAACAATTTAGCAGCATCAATCTCTTATTTGGACACTTTTCACACTTCCGTGTTAGTTGCACTGGAAACCAAAACTAAATAGACAGATTGTTAATACTTTAGTGTAGCCTAATACAAAAATAAATATGTCTAAAGTTATCGACGCCAAATTCACAAAAAATAGGGCTCCCCCACATAGAAAATGCCAATTTAAATCACTGTATGTAATGTTTGATATACTATACCAGTGGTGTCCAACCCTGGTCTTGGGGATCTATGGGTACATTTTCAAACTTCGTTCAATATAAAAATCCCATCCATGCAGCACTGTTCAAAAGACATTCTCCATCCACATGAAAAAGCAAATGCATGCTTTCAGGCGCTGTGAAGAAAAACTCCTGATGTAAAAGATGGAGATAGCGACACACATTCTGACTGAACTGACATCAAACAAAGGAGGTAACGGAACATGCTGAAGTTTGCAAGCCAAAAACTCAAGCTTTCCCTGTCTACACACGAGCGCTGAGCACAGAGTCTCTTTAGCTTTACCCTGGAAGGAGTTTTGGAAAAACTTTATCTTTACCCTGCTAAAGAATCCAGCATAAACCAGCATGAATTAATTCCATGCTGGTCCAGGCTGGTTCATACTGGTTAGTGCTGGTCCAGGCTGGTTCATACTGGTTAGTTCTGGTCTAGCTGGCACACCAGCAACCAGCGTGGGATTCTGGTACACCAGCAAACAGCATGGGATGCCGGGGTACCAGCAAACTAGCATTCCATGCTGGTTCCAGCATGCAAAACATACCTTATGCTGGTGACCAGCAATGCTAGATGTTTAAGCAGGGTTCTCAAAATAAATCAATACATTTGCAGTCAAGATATTAATAAGTTTCTCATTTGGCAGAGCTTACCATCATGTAACGTACAGTAGGCTAATCACATGGATGGGAAGTCTTTGATAAAGTGGTGTGTAGTTGCCAGGTAGCTTGCTGGATGCTTTAGCAGGGTAGAGATCCTATATGGTCTTTGTGAAAGATAATAGCTACTATTTACAAAAAACTGTGTACATGTAGACTATAGGCAGTGAATGAACACACAGGATTCAAATGAATGAGTCGTCATCAGGCTTCTGCAGAGATTGATGGTGACCATAGACTTAAAGGTGTAGTCAGCTATTGCAAGCTAAATGCTAAGCTAAAGTAAGCTACACTTTGTTAAATTTAACAAATACCTCCTAGCATTTCGATACCTTAACGTTCTCTGTCCATGTTGATCAGATGATCAAATGATCAGATACTCCTACACAGCCCTGGCTCTGTCAATTGGAACATAAATAAAGTATCAACAAAACTGCATCACTACACATTGCTTGACAATGCATTTCGACGTTTGATGCGCCGCCCGCGGAGGACTGCGGTGCGATACTGTTTTGATTTGAACTCAAAGTTAGCAGGAATGACTGACCATACCTTTAAAGGCAGGGTCAGGCAATTTTGAAAATGCTTGCAAACAATATCGTTCCGCAGCTCACATTCTGATGCAAAGCGTAGTACTAGGGCTTTGTTGATATGAGCGGTGTTCACCACTTTGTTTATGTTCCTATTTACAGAGCCAGGGCCGTGTAGTATCAGATTATTGTATCAGATTACACACACAGAGAACGGTAAACTATCTTAATGCGAGCCGATGACTCCCGGAAATTTATTCCAGCAGGTTGGGATAATCCCCAATTATGGTACATATAATATTATGTACATATGCACCACAATAATACTATTCAGTGCCAGTGCAGCAGTGATGCAGTGGGTGGAGCGGTGTGACAGGTGATCTAGAAGTCACTAGTTCGAACCCCGTTAACTCTGAGCAAGGCACCTAACTGCTCCCGCTGGTGGTCAGGTGGCGCCTTGCGTGGCAGCCATCATCATCAGTGTGCGAACGAGAAGCGCTTTAATTGTCATGAAGGTTAGAAAAGCACTATATAAATCCAGTCCATTTACAACCACGGGTTAAGTGTGGCATTTGAAACATGTTTTTTCCTGAGCAGTTAAACTGATAACAAATCTTTAATTGGGGTTTGGATTGCAAGCCAGTTCTTCCGGTTGCAGTACCTCTCATCGCCACAAAACACAGCTGCTTCAAGTCACACCCTATTCCCCCATGATGACCCATTCATTTGAATCAGGTGTGTTGGAGCAAGGATCTATTCATAAAAATGTCTGAGAGTGGCATCTTTAATTGTACAGAGAAAAGCAGAGAGTGATTTTACCGGATTGAGAAAGAAAAATCCAGATTATAGTTTGTAATCAAAATGTTGTTCTGTTTTCACTCATTTACCGCCCCGTTCAAAATCCAATTTACTCTCCCTGTTCGGCATGTTTTTTTTAGCTATTGTTTCTGTTTATTGGAAAATAATGACAAGGAAGATGGTAAATACAGAGAAACAACCATTCACATAATAAAGAGCTAACTTAAAGATATTCCAACCGAGACCCCCGCACGAATATGCAAATGCCACATGCTGAGTAAGTGCTCACATCTCCCTTGAGTTTACACGGAACACCCTGGTATCTGCATCCCATATTGTCTCATATCACCAGTGAATGATGATGCTATGTTTAAACACAGAGGGTGCTCCAGACTTGGGTTCAATGAGCCGTGCAGAGCGCAGGTTGTCTCGACTATGGGGTAACATCCCAGCAGGCATTTCACCATTTAATCCCCTCATTCTGCGGACCCAAGCTCAGCCTCTAGGAATCCTGCCAGGAAAATGGCAGCGGAACAGGCTGTGGACCGCCAGGCCAAACTATCAATCAGAGGAGAATTTACCCTTGTGTTTCAAGGCCACATTTTGCATACTTCAGCCTCGGTTTTTCCTCTGCGAATTGTGTTCATGTGATATAGAACATGTGACTGTTTAGTAGTCTGTTTGTTTCATCTCTCTGTCAACTCCATCCCCATCTTTCTTCTGACACTTCACATCTTCGCCTCCTTTTTCCCTTTATAGCTTCAGATCTATAAGTCATGCCTCTGTTTTTGCGTAAATTCTCCTACATCCTCTTCGGCTCATCCGTTGACTCCTCATCTCACATTTGGCAGCACAACCCCGGCATCTGCAAGCAAGGGTGTGAGATACTGGATTAAAGCTGTTGGCATAAACGATAAAATCCATCTGCACATAAGCAGCTGTTTTTATCTTAGAAGTCATAGGAGCGGAACTCAAACACCCCCTTCCCCCTCTTTTCCCCTCCCCTACGCCAGCAGGGTGAATTCTAGACATCGAAAACCTCTGTAGCCAGAAAGCGTTATATCAAGCATTCATTCACAGCTTTATGTGCTTAAATGCCAAATGCCCTTGTTTTATTTTATTATTTTTTGCTACACAAGTGTCTCAAGACAGGAGTTCACATTAAAGCATTGCAACAACAACCAGCCAGAACTCCCCAATGCAGTATTATGGCCTGGCATTTGCGGCCTGTCATTTTTACACAGGGGTTTCCACATGATCTCTCTTTTTCCCCCCTTTTTTTTTATAACACCGTTGATTTCTGCAACCTCAGAAAGGACAACAGGGTAATTGTGGCTGGCAGGTACAGTAAGAGACACAAAACGAGAACAGAAAATAGCTAAAAAGCTCAAAGAGGCACTGGTCCACCTGAGGCAAGTGGCCATCTGCCAGAGCCTTGATAGGTTAAGAGTACGCAGGCAACACATGGAGAATCAGGAAGGTGATAAGCTAGCAAGAGACCTTGCTGATGGCAGCCTTGATAGGACACCAGGAAGTGACCGTTACAAGACAGTGACAAGGCAGGAGGTTGCTACCTCCAGTGGCTATGGTAACCCTCTTTGTCCTGGTTGCTATGGTTGCTATGGTTGCTACCTCCAGTGGCTATGGTAACCCTCTTGGTCCTGGTTGCTATGGTTGCTACCTCCAGTGG